>OMLB01009138.1:1100-34573 GCA_900302555.1 Myripristis jacobus | reverse complement strand
TTTTTTTTTTTTTTTTTTTTTTTTAATTTGAGTATTATTATTATTATTTTTTGCTTACTGCTTTTAATGCACTCTTGTTTTTATGGAGCCATGCTTCAAGCCACAATGCCCATGTGGGACAGTAACAATCTAAATCTGAATCTCAAAAATTAGCACGAGCCGTCTTCATTTCTAACCAAGCAGTATCACAGCATGTATAAAAGGTTAGAGCTATAAACCCATAGTGAGTAATGCTTCCTTCAGGCTGTAAAAAGTAGCCTACAGCCTACTTCAGGAAAAGTCACGATTCTAATATAGTCATTAACCACCACACATCCAGGGTCTTTGCTGCAACATTTGAAAACACATCACATCCAGTAGAGCTGCAACTACCAATTAATTGTATTATCAGTTAATCTGTTAGTTATTTTCTTGATCAATCAAGTAGTTGTTTGGCCCATAAAATGTATGAAAATGGTGAAAAGATACTATGGTAAGATATTTCGATATTTAGTTTACTGTCATAGAGGCCTACAGAAACCAGAAAAATCTTCACACTTGAAATGCTGAAATCAGAGAATTTGGAATTTTTTCCTCTAAAAAATGACTCAAAACAATTAATCATTTATCAAATTGGTTGGCCATTAATTTAATAGTTGGCAACTAATTGATTATTCAGCAAATCACTACAGCTCTAGCATCCAGTATTGCAAAGAGTGAACATGGTAGACATATCATCACACACATGTTTGTACTTGCACAGTAAAGACTGAATATATAAGGCCCTTTGTACACAGCATCCATTTAGAATGTGTGACAAAGCCTCTGTAATAAGTTAGTGCCTGTGATGGAGGAATAACAGTGCTGGGAAAGATTGAGTCTAGCTGAAAAAACCTGCAACTGCGTTTTGACAGTGAAAATGAAGAGGTGAGGAAATCTTTCACTTGTTGCAGTTGTTGTGTCACTTCCTGTGGCACAGGAAATCCATTAGCTTGCCATGGTAACTCCAGGGTCACTTAGTCGACCAGGTGTGCGGGGTCATCACTGTCACCCTGCCCTCCATGGGACAGCTGGCCTGCGGTTTGACTGATAGACAGCAGGGGCTAATCCCAGTGCAGCTGCTGTTTGGCAGACTGATAAATGGTTGATATACTAGTGAGGACAAGGGAGGTGGTGATCCACCAGTTTTATGTGTGTGTTATTATGAGTGTGTATGTGTGTGCTATTTACATCACCAACACTCTGTCCTGTCTTAATAAGGTCAAACTATCAGTGAGAGAGAGAGTGAGTGCAAGAGAGGGAGTGAGAGAGAGCGCTCCTAAGGTCTATGGAGTTTTTCCACCACAAACCTTGAATATAAAGAGACTCATTTTACTTTTTCCTACATGTCGTCATTTTCACTTTTAATGATATGGTGCAGTTGATGTTAAATGCTTAATACAACGGAATGATATGACTATTTTGTTAATATTCCACCTAGGTCTAAATGACAAAAACATCATTTACATTAATTAAACCCTGTTTGTTGCAGCAGAGGAGCATCTGCTCAACTGCTCTGTTCAGTGGGTGTGGAAATAAACTACAGTCATAAATATGCTAATCAGGAGCGGACCTTCAAAAAATAACCTAAAGATTAAGGGCTAAACTGACAAAGTATGCAAAGTATGCAGGGCTTTATCATTCCTGGATGTGTTCCACATTCCATATTCAGGGATATGGATGTGGATGTGTGTGCATGCTTGATCCCTCTCAGTAGTGTATGTTGTACTGACAAGGCAGATGCTCACAGACAGGCATTTGATGGATGATCCTGTGACTAAAGATTTGGTTCTTTTTTCCCATTTTCCCATTCACATTTGGAGTTTGCCAAAGAATAAATTATTCACAGGGCTGGGACCACTTATTGATAAACTGACAGGTGGATTATCGATACATCAAACATTATGTTTTATGTATCATGTATGTATGTTTATGACAGTTACTGACAATTTTCTCCCAACATATTGACTTTTCAAAAAGGCAAATTGGCCTAATTATTCAGCAGCGATACCATTCATCAAGTGTGGGGTGGCATCATATCACTGAATATGTCTGTTGTGTTCCAGCATTGAAGATAACTGTTCATACAAAGTGTACAGCTGTGACTACAGACACCTCTGTATCTACTGTATTAAACACTGAGACAAATGTGCTTCTGGTAGCTGTTCCAGTAGCTCTTCCTCTCTAATTTCCCTCTGGTCTTCATTCATATAGCACTGCTCAGTTTGATTTCACCTCTATATCATATTTATTTGGCCACTCACCAGAGAACTCAACATAGTAAAAGGTTTTATCTTTTGATGTAACCCTTTTAAAGCTAGTGGGTTTACAAAAGTATGATGAGTATAAAACCTGAAACACATTACAGCTGGTTGCCACCCTCGTCTGTGGAGTTATAGAAGCAAAGGCCTCCCATCAGCACTGAAACACAGGCAGTATCCGGCTATCCATACTTTCAGTCTTGGTACTTGAGTTGAGTATAAGTCGGTATGTTTGGAGGTTTATAACCCCTTGGCAAAAGAAAGGAAAGGAAGACTGCACTGGGGTGAATGACCCATGGCTTACATGAGGATGATACATTTCCTAAATATAATAATTTCATGCCCAACTAGAGACCAAAACCTTAAAACAACAGGTTCAGCCAATATAATTAATAAATACATCAAGAAATAAGCAAATAATTAGATCACAGCAATTTATGCTGGGCACACTGCCCAACAACAGAGGTAACCTAATTTAACTTTTACTTACATAAGAATGTTTTCTTGCTTGTCATCTTAATTGCCGCTCTTTCCTTTCGGCAGGTCTGATGAATTGTGGGATGCATTTAGCTCTAAATACCACTCTGAAGCACTATTAGAGTAGGGGTTCGTAAACAGTGGATTAAGTGCACCTGCCTTTGGGCATTTTCAAATGTGGAACGGTCTTCTGAATAAGCACTAAAGACTGCAAGACCACAAGTGTGGGTATTGGAACAAAGCCAATGACAAGCCTCCTGTCAGTAACACTGAAATGCAGTAGCAAGTATGTGTCCTTGTCTGCTGTGGGAAATAATGTTTCACCAAGGACACAATTCCAGCACATATGCAGTACGTACTATATTCTTGCTAGAGTTATGGATATAACCATACACATTACATCTTCCTGGTAATTTCGGTTGGAGGACTTTCTTTGAATTTTGACAGCTCCATTATTTCTATCAACCATTAAGAGCCGGCTGAGTTATTAACACTAGAAATGAATCCTACTGCTCAGTCAGACAAACAAACACAGTGCTAATATCTGGCCTCAAATGCATTGTCAATCACCAGCCTTGTGCTGTTTGTGATGAATGGTAATTAAACTGTAAAGACAGACAGAAAAATAAAGAGAGAGAGCAGTGATGTCTGTGGTCTGTCCCGCTTGTCTTCCCACTATCATCACTTTGGAATAAATTAACTACTTTTAAGATAGAATTTTTCCCCCCTCTCTCTGTTTCTGTCTGTCAGGTCTGTCACTGTTTCTTGTTTGCAGCTGTTTTCTCTGTTTGCAGCTGTTTTCTCTGTGTCAGTCGCCCACCTGTGTCTTACCTCTTTCACTGTTCATCATTTCATATTCTAGACCAGACATATTTGCTCTGAGTTTCTGTTGCTACCGATCATAAATGGGGGCAGGGTAAATGCACCTTTAGTGTTTACTTGTTGACCAATTGAATTAATAAATAAGATGTGGAGAGAAATGAAATTTCATGGCAGGCTTTACAGATTGCTATTTTGCTTGATTAGCTTTGGCCAGGAACAAACATTATACAGACATTATATGGACTAAATGACTGCCTACTGGCTAACATGTAATAAAAGATCATTATCGGCCTGAAACATTGGCAAACTGCAATATTAGCCCAACCCTAATTAGGTTAGGATGATCATCCAGTGAAGTAAGAATTTCTTATTGGATGCTCATACCTTGATTGGGAACATCGAGCCATCCAGACATAACTTTATAGTCTACCATCAGCCATGGGCTAAACACCACTCTGATGAGAGATTTTAATGTTTAACAATTAGTCCAGAGGTGAGTAGCCTGTATAGTGCCTGATGAGTAGCACACATACACAGTAAGACCTCTAGCAGGAGCAAGAACAGTAGTTTGAGGAAAACAGCAGTTCAGTTTTTATGCTGGAAGAAATACTGTATTCCAAAAACAGATGATCACTATTAAACTAGCATTATTAAACATTTTTACCTTTACTAAACAATACCAGTGAGTACAGTAGTAATCTGCTGGAGGGTACTGTTTGGGTATTTTGGTGAAAAGAGTACTTTCAGATCCAAAAGAGAAAAGATGGTAAAAACCATAGTGAGTGATGATGAGGCTGTTTTTGCCAACTGAGTAACATTAGCAACTCTTTTTTTATATGCACACACTGTTTTTTAAATCTCTTTATCTCTTTTGCATTCCATCAATTAAGTCTTTAGGGAGCAAAGTTAGGAAACAAAGTTGTGATTTCACTTAACTACCATCACCACCACTACTACAACACACACACACACACACACACACTAACACAAACAACTTTTTTGTTCTGACCTCTTCTGCTCCTTGGAGCTAGCCTGCTGCATAATGTTCATGTAAAACACACACGCACATGCACACACACAAATAGGTGTCCGTGCAGGCTAAGGCGCATGTGTAGTTTTGAATGGCAGTGCAATTCCATTATTGAACTCCCTGACTTCCAGACTCATAGACCGTTCAGATCTGCCTAGCCAAGCATTCAGATACACAGAGAGAATACAAATACACATACACACACACACACAGATACATTGTGTGTGTGTGTGTGTGTGTGTGTGTGTGTGTGTGTTGTAATGTCATTTTCAGTGATGTGGGACTTGCTCGCGATGGTGAAATCCTTCAATAATCTCTCTCCATTGTTACAGCTTCTCTTAACAAATGACACTGATTCTCCCTCCCACCCTCATTTCCTGCTCATCCTGCTCAAACGACGACACCATTCTTAACTGGCTCAACTTAAAGCCCTCAACCATTACCAGGAGTGAGAGGGGCCACAGGGCTGGGTGTCAGAGGCTGAAACACTCAGGGTGTGTGTGTCCTCTGGGCTGGCAGTGGGTGCACTACACTGATAAGCAGGGTAGAGCCTATTAGTTGTTTGGCCTGCAGCCTGAATGTCACTGGTGATTTTCTGTTTCTGCTGGTCCATTGTTATTATCTCTGAGCCAGCGGGACAGAGGATGGTTTCCATCACATGCACACTGTCACCTTCATTTGGTGTGTAGCTATCTTTAATGAGAATGTGTATGAATCATACTCCTCCCCACTGAAATTCAGGTCTATTTGATTGTAATTACAAGCTGTCTGTACTACTGGATCTCCTCTCCTCATTTGTAACATGGTTGTAAGGTTCTGTTTAGTCTGTGTTTAAAGGGACATGAAACCAATGTAGAAAATTTACACTTTGCTGGCTTCTACTGGTTGAAATGTTTACTGTGCTGCACTGACTGTGCACAATCCACAGTGTTACATCACTGGTGGGTGTGGTCACAAATATAACAGAGCACACTTACGACTTACGACTGGGTGTGGTCAGAAGTGCTGCAGAGTTTAAGTTTCTGACCAGCAGAAATTGGTGCAACAATTATTTTTGCCATGAAAGATTGAGGGCTTCTTCAACCTTTAAGTCTACATCACACTACTTAAGAGAACGTTCAAATCTTGCCTGATGAGGCAGCACAAACATATCAAATTATGTGCTTGCCGTCCAGTTGGGCGGCTTTTGACAATATGCGACAAGACAAAGACCGGCATCACAAATGAAGACAAGGGATCACATGCTACCTGATTCTGTCAATCAAGAACAGTTTCCTCTCTGGCCAGAGCAGATCAGGTGTTCTATCATGTAACAGAGGGAGCCCTGGTATGGTACATGCTGGCTCACTGGAAAGTTTCCTCTACACCTAAATGGAACAGAACCTTAATGTTATTAGTAACGCCTGTGTTTACCTGGTATATCATGTCAAAATGGCTGCTGTGAAAAAGGTCTGTTTGGAGTGTGTCAACCTCCATTTATGGCTTATTTTGGGAGCAGGCCTTAGGCTTGTGCATATGCAAACAATTCCACCATGACTGAGATGTACAGAATAGTGCATACGCATGGTTTTATACATCTGACGCAAAGAGTGCATAGGCATATTTTTGTTTTTGTGCACATACAGATTTTTAGTCTTGAATCTACAGAGTTTTACGCATCTGGCCCCTGGCCTGCAGGTGTGTCTAACAGTCTAAGCTCTTGTCATCTTCCTGCAGTCTGTTGAGCTTCTCTCCCCTCTTCTCCTCCTCTGCCTGCAGACAGTCTGATAGATTAGTGATGATTCAGCTGGAGGAGAGGAGCTCCAGATAGGCCAATGTAAAAGAGCTGACTGGCTCACACCAGCCTGCTGGAATTAGCCCCATAAAACCACAGACTGTTAGGCCCCTCACTGGTGATCACACAGTCTGCCCTGGAAACAGTACACACACACACACACACACATATGTTGTGCAAGTGGGCAGCCTATTGTCAGCTTGATGTCAAAATCCAATACATTTACTGCTCAATTCCAATGTTATCACTTAATTTCAGTATTCCTGCTTTATGATGATGAGGCCAGTGATCATAACTGTTGTGATTATGGGGAAGATGATTGTTTTTTTCTGAGTACATGGTTTGCTGACTGTGGCCATGTCACAGTTTTGATCTGTCAGTCAGCTCATTCTGTCTGGAATTAGACTCTAGAGAATAAAATGACAAACAAGTAATATGTTGGGGGTTTTTTTAAATGTTTTTTTGGTATAGTTATTAGGGGCTTTGTGCATGAGTTAAAGAATTATCTGACCTCCAAGGCAAAATGTATCCAGTATCATCTACAACATAGGCATTCACTGCATAATATTCCATTCCAGAAGTTATTGCGTTATTGAGAACATCCATCATTGCAGGATAAAGCACCAGAGGTGCTCTTGATGCCTTTTAAGTAGCACAGATACGGCTGAAGGAGCATTGATTTTCCTCTCTGCTGTTCATAAAGTTCTTGACTTTAATTTAGCTGCAGTGAGGCCTCAAACTGTTTGTTTTGGTGTTGTTAATATGAGTAAGTGGCATGTGTTTGATTGCGTTAAAATTGACAGCAGGCTGCCCGACACACACACACACACACACACACAGAGGAAGAGAGGACTGTGTGGAGAGAAAAGCCTGAAGAATGTCATGTGACCTCTAACTCTACTGGTTTATTTCATAAAAACTACGTCATGCAGTCTTTTCCTCACCAGTCACACACACTGCTTTGTGGACATGGATTGGTTTTCATGTCACACTGCCTGTGTGTTTGTGTTCGCCTGTATGTGCATGTGGTTGTTGTGTGTGAAACCTTTTGCTATTGCATTGTAATATTGCTCATAGTTCACATACACACGTGCAACTAATTTCTTGTTCACAAGCAGCTACTGGAGAGAGATAGAGGAAAATAAGGAAGTTGAGGAGGAAGAAAAGATGATCAACTGAATAGATCCATTTGGGTTGATGGAGGTGTATTTTCACTGTCAGCTGACTTTCCAGAAGGCGAAGAAAAAGTCGGCCTATGCTAAAATAAGACAGCTTCCTTGCAGAAAAAATAATACATTTCTCAGGACTGGTTGAAAATGTGGTTATTACTAACCAAACTGCCAAATAGCATAGCACACTAACAGTCAAAAATGACAGATATTTAGCCAATGACAATGATTTTTGTTTTTGTTTTTTTGTGTAATTGCAATTATTTGTGACAGCATTGTCATGCTGTTTCTTCCTGGCGCAAGGAACTTGTTTTTTATACTGGCATAATCTGCTTTGTTGGCATTTTTTATGTGCTAAAAGTGTTATTTTGGGAGCTGTTTTGCTATGGAAGTGAATGGAGAGACACAAATAGTATTCTGGATTAGCAGCTCAGGGGAGCACGAAGCAACTAATGAGAATATTTCACCACCATGTGGACTTGTATCATGTCCAGCTAACCATACAACCCAACACTACAAAAGTTAAATTTTGCCTTAAAATAAAGTACTATATTGTGCAACTCACATTCATTATTTCATAAAGTAGGCATGGCACTATAGATGCACTTAATATAGTTTTGTTTTCGGTTGAAGAGCCTGGGGATAGCCCACTTGACAGCTCCCATCAGAAGTGTCAGTCTTTTAGTTGATTAGCTGCCTGTCTGTCTAAGCGGATGCCGTTGATGCGATTGGTTATTCACAGCAGTTCTCTAAACCTCCCAAGAACCTCCCAGAGAGGCTTGTGACTCAGAGAGCTTCAACCAAAACAAATCTGCATTTACAGCAGGGGCTTCTGAAAATGTTATCAAGCTCCCCTGTTACACTGACTGAATCACTGAAGCAACACCAAGACAGGGAAGTGTGTGTGCGGGATGTGGGACTCCTTTCAAAGGTCCTCAACATCTGAACCTGGAGAGATTTTATGTGAATGCTCTAAGCATTGGTATGACTATAAAAATCCAGTGAGTTTGCCTTGGAGAAGTCACTTCTCTTATAAGAGTGTGTTGTTCCAAGTTTCAGCACCCATTGGCATATGAATGAAGAAATAAAGGATTAAAAAATAAAGGAAGCTAATAAAGGAAGCTAAATCTTCTTCAGTTATTGTCAGAGATTCCTTCCACATCATGATTAGATTTTAGGCATTTAACTGCATGGTACTCTTATGCGAAGTGTCTTATAATAAGTGTAACAGGACAAGTTGGCAGTTCCCAATTGCCTGCTTCACAAACAATCAAAAGTGGGCTTGAGTCCACAGTCATTTTGCAACAGATATTTACTTTTGGTATTGGCAAAAGATGTACGTATTTTAGAGGAGGATTATATAAAAAGATGAGCCATTTAGGAAGGTACTTTCATTTCAGACAGAAACATTTTTCAATAAGACATGAACACAACAGAGTCCTGGAATATCTACTTGTTAATTAGCCTCACAGTAGTTAATGTAACATATATTAACACAGGACACTCAGGTTTCAGGTTGTGGGTAATTGAAAAAGTAGGCAGGTCTTAATGCAGTTTGAGTGTTACTGGGTTGAAAAGGAGTGTTTTATTGGCTTTATTGGTTTAACTGAGTATGGCTTGGCACCTTTGGATTGTATCAGAGAGCCGCATTTCTTGCAACTGGAAGATAAGTGATTTTGATCAGGATAAATTAGCGTGATGGCAGAAAAAAGGAAAATAAGGACCAGGTTGAGCCTTGCATGGCAGCAAAGTGGTTCTGAATTTGTTATGGGCTGTCAAAGGCAAGATGTCAGTGACATGGGGGGATTTGTGGAAGAATAGGTGAAGAGCAACTTTCTAGATGCATTTTAGGAGCTGTAGAAAAAACTCCAGCTGCCAAGCCAGGAGATGGCTGTGATATCTCAAAGCTTGGTCAAGGAGCTCATCAGACTCGCCAGTAAGCATTTGTTGGCAGTTTTGGAAGTGTAGGCTGCAATCCTACAGTGTCAGGTTATGGCTGTGATGTGCACCTGGCACAACATTTGGTTATTTGTGATCACACTGAGTCATGGCAATCTGGGCTTGAATTAATGTGGTGTTGGCCATGAGGCCACAGAGGGTTGGGTTTGTTATGGGAGCAGAGCAGTTCTGTATCATCAGGGTTATTAGAAAAGGACAGAATGCTCTAGTGGCTAGACAAATGCAATATGGCACCATCACATGTAACACATAAGCTTTTCAATTCAACAACTGTATTGCTTCACGTCCATGTGTCTAAAAAACAGACACCTTGGAGCATTGTTGCAAGCGACTGAGGCTGCCCTTCTGGTAAAGCTGACAATGGGATGACTGTATGAAACTGTTCAACTTTTAGCTTTTAAGCAATGCTAAATACATTCATAGAGCAATTGCTAGCAATAACTCCTGTTGTTCCTATGCAATCAGTGAGTTGTGTAGCAGTTCCCATAGTAACAACAAGTAGTGACAACTCCTTGCCTTACCTTTTTAGGGTGAAACCAGGTCTCCGTTGGCGCAAATAGCCCACTAGAACAGTTTTATCCCAGGAGGGCTTATTAGAGCCTTTGTGGTATTTGTTTTGGAGAGATAAAGGGACAGAGACAGATGAGGTGCAGAGATAATACATGGTTAGAGTGATAGAGTGATTGGGGAAAAGGCAGGTAGGTCATACAAAGGTGTGTCTTCCTCTTTTAAATTCTCCATGCTACAACAGCGAGGCTGCTAACTTCTGCCCTCTGGTCTTTGTCAGTGGAGAGGTCACTGATAATCTTAAAGTTTAAACAGAAGCTCTGGAGAAGTGGAACTTAATTCTGAAAACTTAAACTAGTTTTTAAACATTGAAATAAAAAGTCTGTCCTAATTCCAGTTTGAATATTTTGAATACTACCTGAAAGCAACATTTTTGATTGCTTGTAACTGGATGTTTGTATTTATGGTTACACTTAATGAAGTCTAAACTTGTACAGCCAAAACATTCTCTTCACAGTGATTAAGCAGTTCATTTTCACAGCTAATTCTGACAGTTTGTAATTTTTCATGTTATCTCATACATGATGTCCAATAAACAAGTGGAGCGTGTGGGCTGGGCAATTTGCTCTTAGCCAATCATATGCCATCTTTCATACTGAAAACTGTTGGGCTCAACATTGAACACATTCCCAGGTATTGTCCTTAACACAGTGGGAAACCTAGAAGAAGGTCCCTGATTATTGCGGATAAAGGGGAGAGCTAATAAGACCCACCCACCACTTCATTACTGTCTGACAACCGAATGTGAAGAGGAAAGCCCAGCCAACAAAATTATTGTCGTTCCCAGGCCTTTTCCATGCAGAGCTGATTTTGCTCAAGTCTATTCAATAGCCTGATTGCGTATGGCCTCCAAAGCTCCATATTTCACCATAGTTTTTCACTTTCACTCTGTGTGTTTCTCCTTGCCAATCCATCTAGTGTGAGAACATTTACAATTTCAGGACAAAATCTGTGAAATCCATTGGTGTTTATGTGATGGAATGTGTTTTCAGATTTTGCTCAAATTTAAAAGGCTTTGAGTGGGTCCCCCAGCTTGAGATAAAGCTCTTCCACACTCTCTGTAGCAGTGTGCTGCAGTGTTTGCCAACTTTATAAATTCTTTCCCCAACATTTTTGTTCCCTTCCCTCTTGTTTCCGAGCCCTCTCCCCTTGTTGTCTCTGTCCATTTGCTGCAGCCCCCCCTCTCTCTCTCTGCACATTCTTCTACATCTCTCATTCTTTCTTTTTTCACCACTTCAGCACTTTCCCCTCTTTTTCATCTGCCTCCTCGTTCCCCCCATCACTCTGCTCCTGAGTAAGCTTTTTAGCCTCCCGTGAAATGGTGTGAAAAGAGCTCACTGCTCGCAACTGCTGTAGCTGGTAGAGTTCTAGGTGTGTGTGTGCGTGTATGTGAGTGTGTTTGAGCACTGTTCCAGTATAGAGACCACCTAACATGCCTTGTCACTTCAAGTATTTATGATCCATGGTTGTTGTGTTGTCTTCAGTGTATTTGTTTCTCTGTGACTTCCCTCCTTTCCCTCTGGCTTTCCTCTCCCATTTCTCATGCTATTTGGCTCTCTCATTCAGGGACCAAGCCAACAGGCGCAGGGACTTACAGGCACAGCGCACAAAAATAAGCCTTTTTTTTTTTTTTTTTTTTACACCTTAAGAGATATTTTACAAACTAAGGGTGGCAAAAGCAGAGAGAAAATGCAAGAAAAACAAAAGTTATTTTAGGCCCAGTAAAAAAAAGGTTACCCAAATAAAACAAAACTCACTCTGAAACTCAC
This sequence comes from Myripristis jacobus, assembly GCA_900302555.1. Classification (NCBI taxonomy): domain Eukaryota; kingdom Metazoa; phylum Chordata; class Actinopteri; order Holocentriformes; family Holocentridae; genus Myripristis; species Myripristis jacobus. Next base: position 22,727 of record OMLB01009138.1, on the reverse strand, counting down.
TCTGAAAGAGACAGAGCAAGCAACATAACTGCAGATGAACAGAGTGATGCTTTAATCCAAAGATATTTCTGCTTAGACTAACTCAACATTATCTCACATTAGTTCAATTCCTTTATCTCCAGCTGCAATAACTTAGTAAAGAACAAATGTCTGGTAAACAAAAACCAAATATATGCGCTCAGTCTTTTGCTGTGAATCAATTCGGATACTTCCATTAGTACACTTCCCTTTTAAACTATGCATTTTCTTGCGTTGTGCATGAATTTCAACAGGGTAGTGTTGTCTCAAATTACACACTGACATTGTGCACTTACTGGAAATGACGATCGGAACATTTGACTGCCTCTTCTTCTGTCTAACTGTGTATTGCAACCAGGCAGAGCACTACTGCCAATTATTGTCATTTATTCAATTATTGTATGCATTCGTCGCATTGCTGTTAATAAGGGTTTTATTTTGTAAACAACTGGAAGTGTGTTTATTTTGTACTGTAGCTAGCTTGAGAGTTGTGTGGCATCACAAATTTCCCCACAGGTTTTATTTGGACAAGCTGACCACTTATTGCGAATCTACATTGCTACTTTCCCACATGAAAATGTTTTTAAACTTAATAAAGTGACATATCAACAGTCGTAGAGTGAAAAGTATCCTTTAGCCCATGAGTGTGAGAAGTGTCCAGTGTTCCACACTCAACTTTTTGACCATTTTGAGTGCACCATTATTGTCGTCAGTGTGACACACCCTGCACTCAAAATAGCAAGTGTAAGTACAGAAGTGCACAAATTGAGGCACAACATTTGTCTGATTAATGTTGTGTCTGTGTGCTGATGCAGCAAATGAGCACAGGGCCAGAAAGTGAAATGGAAGGGTGGAAAGGGTAGGAGGAGGTGTTTGTTTCAGTCTCAGAATTACAGACATTAGAGGAGTTGCTGCTAATGTGTGGCCGGCTGTGTGTGATGATGCTTGACTCTAACACCTCCTTCAAACAAATGGCACCAGACAGATGACTTTATTTTTCCAATTTGAAAAATTATTTCTGTATAAATAACAACCAATTTCTACACCCAATTTGCAGTTGTGTAATTTAGTTAAACAGAAAAACCTAGCACATAATCAATGGAAATTAAACATAATACAATTATAGAATCCAACGTGTCAAGCCAAGTCCGAATTTGCTTTGTTGGTCGACTGTTTAGAGCAAGCAGTGGGCATTCCTTCTTAACTATAAAGTTGACCAGACCAGAGCTGCAAATCATTGTACATTTAAGACTAAAACACTGACCCACAAACTAAATGTGGTATTACAGTCCTGTATTCACAACACAAATCAAATCACAAAAAAGGTTGATTTGAAACTGTGGTCCACATTAAAATAGCTATGTTGTTGGGGGGATGGAGGGGTGTTGAACTCAGGAAGTGGACCAACAGCAGTTCTTGTGGATTGCATCAAACTGCGCGGGACGCTACAGTTACAGCCTGCGCAGCCTGCTAATGGCACAGCAACTGTGGCATTTTGATGCAGAACCATGAACTGGTCACTACCATCATATCAGAACAATTGCCCATTGAGGCAACAGCTGCTTTTCACTTTCTCACTCTTCCCATCAGACTTGATGAGGGTGCTGACAAAGCAACTGAAGCTTTAAACCAATCTGTCACACATCTTACAGAGAAAAAAAGACATGACACCCTACTTACTGAAGTGCATATGCAAATACACTTAGCTGTATAGAAAGAGCATAGGTCTGAAGTCAGATCAGAGGTTTTATTTTCTGACCCATGATGTTGTGATTTTTTTTTATTTATTTATTTATTTTTTAACTTGCCCATCTGGACAAGTAACAATGTTCTAAAATATTTTTTACCCTGACAAATATTCGAGCAGTAATGTTTAATTTTGTATGGAGGGGCTCAAGAGACATTATTTTGCTCTAGGGACTCATGACAAATTATTTTGCTCAGTTGTCCACAGTACAGCAATGATGGATATGATGCTCACAGGGAGCTATACTCACAGTGCAAGTGCACATGCATACATACACACACACACACACACACACACACACACACACACACACACACACAGACCCTGTCTTCCTAGGAAATTTGTGTTCCCTTGAGTTTGCACTTGAATTGATTTCCTGTTGTTCTATGTGCAGTTGTAACATATACCATATGGACAAAAGTATTGGGACACATCTCTTAATCATTGAATTTAGTCTGAGTTTGGTCCATGCCAGGAGAACGTTGCCTGTCTGACTGCACTGTGCCAACTGTAATGTTTTTTGGAGGAGGGATAATGCTGTGGGCTTGTTTTTCTGGGGCTGGCCTCGGCCCTTTATTTCCAGTGAAGGAAAATCTTAATGCTTCAGCTTACCAAGACATTTCGGACAATTCTATGCATCCAACCTTGAGGAAACAGTTTGGGGAGGGCCCTTTTCTGTTCCAGCATGACTGTGCCCCAGTGCACAAAGCAAGCTCCATAAAGGCATGGTTGGGTGAGTTTGGTGTGGAAGAACTTGACTGGCCTGCACAGAGCCCTGACCTCAACCCCATCCAGCATCTTTGGGATGAACTAGAATGGAGGTTGTGAGCCAGGCCCTCTTGTCCACCATCAGTGTCTGACCTCACAAATGCTCTTCTGGATGAACGGGCAAAAATTCCCACAGACACACTCCAAAATCCTGTAGAAAGCCTTCCCAGAAGAGTGGAAGCTGTTATAACTGCAAAGGGGGACCAACTCCATACTAATGCCCATGGATTAAGAATGGGATTTCATAAAAGCTCCTGTAGGTGTCATGTGTAGGTGGCCCATATACTGTATACTATAAGCTAGAGAAATATATTCTTTATATAATGGCCCTTAAAGAGAATGAAATATTTTGGTTGAGATTCTGTCTGAGTTCAGCATTTAGTATAAATCTAGCCTCTAGACTGCCTCTGGACTGAAAAAATGTGGAGATGGGCATGTGGGTTTCTTTATTTTCCAGTAAAAATGCAAACAATAGAGCAGGACACAAAACTACTCTGTAAATAGTCCAGTATAACATGGCTGTGGACTGGAGTATGCGCTCTGTCCACTTTTGCTCGATTCATATTTAGAACAACATACACACACACACATAGTAGAAACAGGTGGGTCATTGACAGCCTCGTAATTTGTGTGAACTTACTTGGATATTAAATGTAAAAAGTTTGCTGCAATTTCTGCCACACTTTACTGATAAAGTGTGCCCCTTTTTTCCAGAGGTGAGGTGCTTGGGGAATGTGATAAGGATGCCCTCAGGTGCACCTCTCTTTGGAGGTGCACCAAGCGCGTCTGACTTGGAGGAGGCTTCAGGGCAGAGCCAGGGCACAGTGGAGGGATTATATCTGTCAGTTGGCCTGGAAGCGCCTTGAGATCCCTCAGGAGGAGCTGCTGAGAGTTGCCAGAGAGGCCTGGGCTGCACTGCTGGCTGTGTTACCACCATGACCCAGAAGGATAAGAGGCTTGAAAATGGATGGATGGATGGATGGATGGATGGATGGACATTGACTCTACCTTTTTGGAAGTCTGTCATAGTCATCTAACCAAAAAAAAACAAAACAAAAACAACAACAACCACAACAAAAAAACAGAAATGGAAGGCTCTTACCCATAAACCGCACCTTTTGGACTGGAATAAAAGACAAATCAATTGGAAGAAAAAAAGATAAACACAGAGTAGGAGGCAAACAGGCAGAGGAACAAGAGACAGCATTTCTCATTAGGTTTGCATCTCCAGTGGATAAACATAACTTATTTCGGACTTAAGTCCAACAGGTTTTATTTTCTACCTTTGTGCCTTTTTGTGGCTCCTGAACACATTGGTGTAGCAATCTGTCAGTCACTGAGGGCCTTCACACAGGCCGCAAAAGAAAAGCATCACTAAATCAGCATCCATACTGATCGTCAAATCAGTGCCCATATTGATCAGTTATGCTGTTAAAACCAAACATAGTTGCAGAGTGTCCTCATGGAAGTGGATGATTTTTTTTTTCCTGCCTCAGGTTTATTTTCCTGGCTCATACAAATAGTTCTGTTAGATTTGTCAATAAAGACAAAATATCAGGTGGTAAATAGTTCAAAATAAATTTAGATAACAAGCAGTAGCAGTACTTCAGTAATCGAAGGCTACATAAATATTTCATGGCTGATAGAGATAAAAACATAGCTATATTATGTTTGCTGCATGCATATTTCAAACCTTCTGCTGCAAAATGACTGTGATTTTGTGTGCTTCATTTGTTTATTTTAACAACACAGTTGTATCTTGAATTTGTTTTCCAGCGCTGGGTTTAGAGGACACACGCATCAAAAAGTCAGGCTGGATGTGAATAAAAACACTGTACAAATGAGATGCACTTCATTTTCTGCACTGCTCCACCTCTTGACTGAGACTAAGACCTCACTGTCCTTCCTTCCTTCCTTCCTTCCTTCCTTCCCAAACAGCCAGTGGCAGCAGGTCTTTGGTGCGTCTGGCTAATTGAGAGACATGTTGACCTATCTATTATTCAGAGCTCTATCCCTGCAGCCTGTGGCCTCTTCAGACAGATATACTGAGGATTTACTTGACATGCCTGTCAGGTAAATCATGTCATTTTGCAGTAAGGCCATATTATGAGGACGGAGGAACCTGATGTCCTGAAATTTCCTGGAATGAGAATGATGAAGTCTTGAAATGCAAATATGTGCTCCATGCATGAAAAGTGGGAAAAAGATTTTCTCACCCAAAAAGGATTATGTGAAGGAGACGTGACTAAAACAGGCACAAGTTTACACTGAAATGGTGAGGTGGAAAGTAAGGCTGTGGTAGTCATGGTACATGATCGCAGATACATTTCCCCTCAGCTCCAATACTACAGGTCTCAGCTCATACCAAGAAGCTATATGTATTATTATTACTCTAATCTTAACCTTTACCAGAGTTGCGTAACCTTAACCCTAGCTAAAGTTGATTTATTAACTTAATCTTAACCATTAGCAGGGTGGGAAATTAGCATCCGCCACCAGCCAAATGCAGGTGATTTTGAGTTAGTGGCATTTATATTTGCCAAACCCACTAGCCACAGTGGAGCCGAGTTAGCAGAGAGCCACCAAGAGTCACCTACTTATTTTTGTGTGACGTGTGGGTGGGCAATTTATTTCCCGAATCAATTATACCTCATGTTTGCTGTGATGCACTACACAAGTACATACACACCCGTGATTGACAGTGCTGACAACCTAATATCTTTTTCAACTCTGTTGCCAGGGGTGAAATTTGCTAGTGCTAGTGGTTCAAGGGTTCTAGAGTTTAAGTGGTTGAAGATGTGGTGCTATCTGGCTGGAGTGAAGAGGCCAGCAGACCCCAAAAAGACTGATGCTGTGTCTACTTCACAAGTGTCCATAAAGACTCAAGTAAGCCTGAGAAAAAACGAAAAGCGGCAACATAATGATAAAGGGGAGATGCCAAATGGCCGGTCTATGATATGAGGTCAGTGCTATGATGGTGTTATATATTATAGCTTTGGTTGGATTCAGTGTGTCCAGGCTCTTTGCAGATAGAGGCTGGAATTTTATGCTTTATTCTTGTTCTTTTTTAAATTTATTTATTTATTTTTATTGAGCGGTAAAAAGCACTGCCACCTGATAAAATCATGGGATGTTTTCTCAAATATGTTCTTAAATGAAATAAGTGACTTTTGAGTGAATAGTTTCTTTAATAAATACGGTTTAACAATTACACAAGAAGTAATACTTCCGTGTCTTAGTTTTTCCTTCAACACTGAGGTAGCAGTGCATAGCTTCTTTTTGATGTGCTCACATATTTTAATGATGCCAACACTGATTATAAGTTGTATTCTATTGGGCATTGGTAAAATATGTAAACAAAGCATGCAACAGTTTCAAGCTGTGCTCAAAGTTAAAAAGTTGCTGGTAAAAAATATGAGTAGCTGGTAGAATCCAGGAATCTACAAGACACTGTGGCTGGTGGACCAAGTTAATTTCCCACCCTGACCATTAACAAACCTTTTTGTATGATGAAAACATGAAAATGGTTGTACAGTTGGTGAAATTATCACAAGCCAAAAGTGAAACTGGAGCATTTACCCATATATGCCATGCTTCCCTAGATATTATATTTACCTGTCAACATCAACAAGAAAATAGTACTCTGTTTTACTGTCATTGTTGTGGCAAATATCATCATTACTGTTGTCAAAATAGCTGTAGCCCCACACTGCAGGGATAAAACTGTTATTATGATATTATCCAATATAGTGCAGTCAGTTCGATACAGTTTATTCTACAATTAGGGTTCTGTCTGTCTAGTTTTATAGCTCTCGCTCTCTTACACATAGGCATACAAACTCATGTGATTTCATAAGAGTGGGTGCAGCAGTACAGTTTAGTTTTCACACTGATTAAATCTTCAAATGTTTGCCCATTAGACGTTTTTAACAATCACTTGTAAACAGTGTTGGGATTAATGTGTCGATAATCAGATTACAGTTAATTACTAATAAAAACTATGTTACTTAATGGGGAGTAAATAATATATGAGATGCGGTGAGTCTGGTGGAGATTTGTCCAGACCAGTCTGCCCCCTTCTGCTGAAAGTAAAGAGCAGTTTCATTTTAAACAGCCTGTAATTGGTAAAACACCGATGAAGGTAGAACATACTCACTTCTTTGGCTCATCTAACTTCAAAAACTGAACTTGTTTTAAGGTCCAGTTGACACTGCTGTAACTGAAACTAAGAATAATCCTTATAGTATTGATCACTTATGGTAATCAAGGGCTGATGCAGGTCATAGAAAGTAATGCAAAAGTCATTAGCAATTAGAGTGAGTAATAAGTAAAGTAATGTGATTACAATTTGTAAAAAGTAATGGGTAACTTTATTTAATTACTTTCTCTAATAACTTCCCCAACACTGCTTGTAAAAGCAGTGTTACACAAACCTGTACCACAGACTTCGTACTGAGCCAAATCACAGCCTGAGGTCCTGGGCCAGGTCTCTGTTGGCTGTTTCAAAGTTAAGATTAAAAACAAAAGGCAATCAGGACTCAGTCTGAAGGAAAGGAAGTAATTAAAGTAACTGCTATGGCAGGCAAGGATTTGGCTTGCCGTGCAGAATACACAGTGGATCTGATTCATCTATTGCGTTGTCCATTCCCTGCTTTGTCATGCGGCTAGCGCCTCCCCCTTCTCATGTATCATGCTGCTGTGAGACCTCTGCTGTTCACAAGTCTGTGCACAACAGCAAACAAGCTAACTCAGCAAGGTAGCTGGTAGCCGGAAGCCTGTCAAAGGAAATACAATGCATACTCCCTGGCCACTTACCGTTAATGTGATTTTGTGTGTGTGTGTGTGTGTGTGTGTGTGTGTGTGTGTGTGTGTGTGTGTGTGTGTGTGTGTGCGGGCGTATGCGTGTGGTAACTTCCTATATTAGTTTAATCAGCGGTTTCAGACAGACGCCCGGGCAGATTCTTAGGAGAGGCAAATCAGGACTTGACCATCACAGCTCTTTTACTCTTTTGGAACAACTTGCCTGATGTGCTTTGGCTGTTTAAAAGTGACATTGGACCTTCTAATTTACTAATATATAAACAGACTACAGCACCACCATGTAAATCAAAAGGATTCAAGTTTTCCATGGTGCCATTGTCAATCTAGTTACTGATCCACTGTAGGAGACAGAGGGAATTCTGCATTGTTCATTGTCTGATTAAATAGTTCCATTGTCTATTTTATTTATGTACATATACAGTATTTTATTATTTCATATCTCATATTCTTAGGGTAGTCTTTACTGTATATATTTAGTCTTTATTGTATATATTTCTGCATTTATTCTATTCTATTTAATTTTATTTTTATGTTTCTATTGATATTTTTTCTATTGCTGCTGTAAGAACATAAGAATTTCCCAGTTTGGGATCAATAAAGTAAATCTATCTATTTATCTATCTATCTATCTATCTATCTATCTATCTAGCTATCTATCTATTTTACACGATAGGCACTGACCCTGCATTTTAGCCAAGAGATGACATGAAGACACAGTATGTGGACCTAATGCGGTGTTGAATTAGTGCAAATGTATTTGGATGCGGTGGCAAAATTGATTGTCCGAGACAACCCAAAAAAACAACCAAAAAAAAACTTGACACAAACTGCAAAGACACACAAGTGGCAAGAAAGGCATACATATACACTACAGATACTTGATACTTTGTCAACTAAAGAATAAGGACACACTTTAGGATGGGACCTCAAAGTGGTTGCCTGCATAGGGCTGCTATCAGGCTTATCTTGCAACAGCATTTATTTTTTACTCCTACTTTACTTGCCTTACTTGCCACCAAACTGCACACACTGCATAATTTACCCACCCACATAATATTTTTATGACAGAGTTTTGATGAATGTACCGATTTGGCCGTGACACACAGCCTAACAAGTTTGATGGCGAAAATGTACAAACAAGAAGGGAGGAATATTTCCTAAATACTTCCTGCTATACCATACAAACTTCACTTAGGCCTACCTGTTCGCCAGGGGCTGAAAAATGCATCACACTACATTTGGTAATGCTGATAGCAGCACCACCATCAGAAAACATTGGCAGTTTTTCCAAGGGCAATATGCTAGGCAATATTTTACCTGCAGTTGCGCGTCTGTCACAGAATGTTCTATCTTTGAGATGGGTAACTTTTCCATAGTGATGCATGTCAAATAATTCTCCCCATAGGTTTGGACCTCATCGATGTCTGCTTGGAGCGACTGCCAGTCTACTGTCAGTCATAGCTGCAGACTTTGCAGACTTGCCAACTTTCGAGGACACAGACAGACTGTAAATGTTTATGTTATCATTGGTTCATTGAATCCTGTCTTTACTTGAAAGGGTCCTCTCAGATCTGAGTGAAATACTATGGATTAGAGGAGATTATAGGATATAATCACCTTTTACCCTAGCTTTGTTGTGTTAACTATAGGGGTGTATGTCTGTATGTGTGCACATTTTACAGTATGTCTTTCGCTGTTAGCAAAAAGTGTGTGTACATGTGCTTGTGCTTCTTCATCTCCTCAGCACCGCATGCAATATTCAAAGTTACCTGTCTGCTCATGTCAATGAGATGCTGCCTGTCTATCCCAAGGCCGAAGACATGAATACTGGATAGAGTCCAGTGGTGCTCCACTGCTAGGAAAAAAAAAAACACCTCCATCCCTCCTCTACCTCTCCTCTTCATCCTGCCATTTTTCGCTTCTTTCCTCTACTACTTTCCATTTTCACATTTTTTTCTTCTTTCGTCTGTTCCCTCGTCCCTTTAAATCTCCTCCCCCCTCTAAATCTTCATGTCCCCTCCATTCCTTCAACTAAAGCCTATCATCCATTCTCCATCCATCCATCCTGTGCTCCATTTTCCCAAGCTGCCTCATCCTCTGTCTACATCACACTCAATTTTTCTCTCTGTCATTCTCCTCCTATGCTGCTACTACTTTAGCATTACTAATCTTCAAGGTCAGCAGATTGAGAAAAGGTCATCATCACCAAAAGAGTCACACACGGACCTGGGGAATAGTCAAATCAAGTGGGCAGGACAAGTCTGACATGTTAAGCACTCATCATTATGGTTCATAATAAAACACTGACAGTATTTATGAGGTTTTTGAACCCCTTATGTTTTACCATAATAATGATATTGCCATTTCAGTGTGTGTCAGAGTTATTAGACAACATATAAGCCAAACATTACAAACTAGCATGGCTTCCCAATGCATATTTTTTTATTCTGTGTGTGCATGTGTGTGTGTGTGCGTGCATGGACAATGGACATGTATGTGAATTTGGTTTCTGAACATTATTTGGGGCTCAAGTGTAACAGAAGCCCATTTTATTTTGTTTTACCCTGTAGTCAGCATTCTTTACTTCCTTTGCAGAGGCCTGCAGCTGACTGAACTGGATAATACAACTATGAAACTATAAAATCTGCTCTCAGCTCTATTATGCCACAAGCTGACAAAGCTTATATCTGCTTCATGGGATACTGACCTGCTCCTAGACCACTTCCTATCCACAAGTACTATGTAGCTTAGACAGGGGGGCAGAGAGAGGGAGAACAGAGGAGGATACAGAAGAGACGATAGCGAGGATAGAGAGAAGGAAGGAGTTGGGCAAGGCTCCAGACTCATAAATACACTAAATTCAGTAGGTAAATCTTTAATGGTGTTTGGTTTCAGCAATGTGCCCTGAGTACAATATCATAAGTCAGAGTGCCTTAGACAACAGCACTGCTGAAAGTGGGCGTGGCTTAGCCCAAACAGGGCCGTAACTTTGAGCTGTGACTTTGGCAGAGGTCTGCATTCTTCGGAAGTTATGTTCTGGCCCCTATTACTAAAAAATGTGGAGGCTTCCTAACCTTTAGAAGGCTTTGGCAATCTAACTATTTTGTTAACAATTACAGTGTGCAGTTTAATTTAGTGCAGGTACCACATTTTTGCACCTATGGGTTCATATCCAAATGATTCATCTAAACTTATCGTTGACACATATTAATTCTTCACTCCTTATCAATAGTGCTTATCTTAATCAGAGGTGAATGGAAAATTAAAACTAACACTAGGACTAGAAAAAGTAGATTTAACCAAGGCCATAAAATAGTGCTAAACTAATATTGTCATGTTAGGACCTTATTCAAACTGTGAAAAAATATGAAGGCATAGAGTGAGATACAGATATTTAACTTGCTCCTATACAGACTTTAAAAATTGCTCACTGAGGATTTTGGGCAAAACAGCTTATTCTATACGTTGTGTTCCTTGTCCTTACTGTGTGTATGGTGGAAAATTGGGTCTTTTTGTTTTCATGTGTTTCAGCATTTAAATACCAAGCGCCTTTAATTCAGTTATGGTTTGGATGACTGTGCATTAAGACTGAATTGGCAAAGCGCCCTTGGGACAGTAATTGGATCAAAGAATAATAAAATACATCCTACAAAATCTTAAGGGACTAAGGTTACTTCACATTTTGGTCTATAAGTCTTCACTGAAGTAACTTTTTAGATCAAAAGTCAAACATAAAAACAAAGGCTTCATAAAAGACAGGCCCTGCCTGAAACATACTGACAATGTCTTAAAGGCCCCATGGTGTACACTTTTCCAGGGTTTTATTTTAACTGCTGATATCCCTTGCATGATGAATTTGTGGTTTTGAGTACCTGTGGTCTGCTAAATATAGTTTTACAGCTCCTCTCTCTTACCTTTATCCCGGAGCCCTGGCAGCACGGTTCGTTTAGCCAATCAGAAGAGAGAATCAGCTCCTCTCCACTGATTGGCTGACTGTTTTCTGAGTGACATATGGTCGGGCCAATCAACCGACGTCACTGTGCAATGCATTCTGGGACGTAAACAATAGAGCGAGAGAAAAACGGAGCCAACGAGATACAGTAACTATTTGAAAACTTGTCGAAACCAAGTTATCATCTTATGTAAGATTGTCATGGCTACCGCTGAGCGTGATGTTATAAAACCGTACGTTCTTGAGCCCGACTCTGATCCCGAACCACAGACGAAGCCGGCATTGTATTGCTATGGTGATGGCGGCGCGCACGGACGCAGCGGCTCCTCCAGGGATCAGCGAGAGTGAATGTTTGAAATGTTTTGCTTAACCCAGACGCTCAGGTTGCATAACCTACAGCCGAGTGACTTTACTAAACATCAGGGTAAAGCATGCTGCAAGAACTGAGGCACTTTGCTTTGATGTGGACATACTACGCCAGCACGGGATTTTACCTGTGTCTCCACCGGCAGTCACCAGGGAGAGGAGGAAGCGCAAGCGGTGCGAACGTAAACTAAGGACAGGGTTAGTACCCATCACTCGGGGATCCCAAGTGAGAAACGCTATCTCATTTTGTGTGCACTACTGCTGTGTGTGCAGCTAAATGACAATAAAGTTGGATTTGATTTGTGTCGGGTTGATAAAACAGTCGGCGCTGAAATGAGCCCAACAGACGAGCAAATTTGGACTAAAACCCTGCGGGACCCGTGAAACCGGTACCCTGAGCGTGATGGTTTACGACTGTACGATCCCGAACCACAGACAGGAGAAACCAAATCACCTCAAATCTGTTTATCACAAAATGTTGCAGAATGGTACGTTATTTTTGTCAAATATGTTGTGAACTTGTTGCCCGGGGAGCGGAGGGGTACTTGCTAATTCCGCTGGCTTGGTAGCTTGTTGGTCGGGGAGTTGAAGCTAACTGGCTGAGCTCGCTAGCTTGGTAGCTTGTAGCCTGAGGAGCGTAAACAAACTGTCTGAGATGGCTGGCTTGATAGTTGGTTTCCTGGGGAGGGAAGGCGGGCTGTCGGTGGAGTCACTGACGTCATAATACAGACTGACGTCTTAAAATTCCAGGAAGTGAAATCCGCTCGTTTTACAGGGACAGTTTCAAAAAACGGGCTGTGTGCACTTCTCCCTTAATCATAGCTGAAATGCATGGGACAGTATTTATGTGGCCCCAAGACCTTCCCTATCACAAAAAAACAATGAAAATTTCATTTTTCAGGCCATTTAATACATTTGTATTAAAGGGGCCTTTAATACAAAAGAAAAAAATGGCTTTTGGTAATGTACAAAGCAGTCCTGAGACTTTTGTTGTTGGTGAGGTGTTTTTTTTTTTCCTCCTGCAAATAGCTGGCCACATGTACTGTGGAGATTTTGACATCACTTTGATTTTTCCAGTGCAGCGACAATTTAAGTTTGACAGCAGAAAAATATTCAACTATATAAAACTGTATAAAAATGAGTGTCATGTTTTGTTGTCAGCCCCTCAGAATTACCCAGATTTCTTTTTAGACTCACCATTTTGCACCAGTGTTTAACAATCACAAAGAGAATTGGAGACAAACGAGGCAAAGATACCAATTTCTCCATGAAAGTAGCTTCAGGAGACCTTAATGCAAAGTAATCACAACAAATTATCCTTTGTAACTAAAGAGTGCAACGGCTGATTCTTCTTTCTTTTTTTTGTCAGAAAAAACTTGCACTTCTGCTCTTATGATGCGGCACCAAACCAACATGCAGTTTTCTGATAACCTCCACAGCCATTACTACAACAGAATAGCATCTTAATGCAGTGAATGCCAGTTTACTTACTTTTGAGGAAACTACATATACAATATAGACTCAACCTATAATAATCTGCTAGAAATAATATCGAATCAGCATTGATGTTTACTTCTTAAAGACGCAGGGCTACACGGCATTGTTTCATGTGATCAAACATCTTGCTTGCTAGCTTGCTGCTAAAATCTGACAGTCAATGTGATAATCATGACAGTCTTAATCCTTTTAAAACTTGAAAAGTTCCTCTCAGACTTGACTGTCATTGGAGTGGTAATAACAACAGTGGATACTGTGATAACTGAGGGAGAACAATGGAAAATACTTTGAGTTAGCTGTTTCTGCTCACCTGTGGTGGGTGCACTGACTGTCTGACAAACAGGTTGGGGAATACCGTCAGGGTTCACAGGTTGTCATAGGGAATCCATAAAGCATGTGTTACCAGGAGGGATGCTGGCTGTGCCATCTGGCTATACAAATCAGTGGCATATCTCAGTGATCAAAGTCCTGTCCATACGTGTACTGGGCACACTGGGCATCTGTTAAACTCACCGTACCACGGTGCCCTTCTTTTTCAATTATCTTGTTCGCATAGTTGTGGAGGGTTATCAAATTGCTTTAAATACAATTCCAATTATTCATGATCGACACAACAGTTCTGCACAATCTAATTCATTTTCTTCACATTTTTGAGATTCAAGAATAGTGCAATTTGCTGTCCTTGAAGTGTATTTATTATGCAGCATTCTTGTTTTTACATCAGGAAACCCACAGGACATAATATAGGTAGTGCTGGCCAGTTCACAACACTCCTGCAACAGTTCAGTGTTCATAGTTCATAGTTCACAATTTTGAGTTTTGAACAGTCCTTAAAACAATTTTGCTCATGTTTATCTCTTCTGTTTTGTTTTGTGTGTTAAATGAGCTGCTACGAGCTCTTCTTTTTCAGTAGAACCTTCCCCAGTCAGTTTGTCATTGTCAGTGTTTACATGTTCCATCTACACAGAGCAAAGTCTGGCCTCATTCATGCACTAACGCAAATAGCTCTTAATGAGCCTCAACAGGCTGAAACACTCATCACTTGCGCTGCTGATGGAAATGATTCTGTCAATTGTATGCATTACGGTCATACGTGGGTATGCTTGATCCATAACGCTGTTAAGATGCATGGCTAACTCAGAATAGAATACCAATTGTTTGCCTTGGTCTCAGGTGCCATTAAACAGTACATGAGTGTCACTGACTCCTGTGATGGCACTCATATTCATTAGTTGTGAAAAGAGCTCATTTCACTATTCCTTAAACATATGAGCATATTCAATGAACACCATTCTTTCAATGTGTTCATGTTCAACACTGATTGCAGGGTCTTTGGCGCATAAGAGAGGAAGCATGCATATCGATTTAAGCCAAAGTCAGAATCTAGATATCATGGTGTGAGTGTGGACAATCCTTGATTTTCATATTCATTACCATCATAGGCATCTTGCAGGGGGCTCAGTGCAGTGGGGTTTGTGTGTGTGTGTGTGTGTGTGTGTGTGTGTAAACATGTGTACTTTGTGTTAGAGATCAACAGCTTAAATTATTATGAGCCATCAGTGTACTGCCGTTTACACTAATGAGTATGATGTGAGCCATATTTTCTGAACTGGTCTCTCTATGAGTATGGCCTGCCTAGATTAATGATGATATGGGTGAATGGTGTTAAACTCTAAAGTCATAAATGTTTTATATCCTGTTTGTGGCTATGTATACTGTACCCTGGTGATTACTGCAAAAAACAAGTTGACACAGTGAAAGTTTTATACTACTGTTGTGTTTGGAAAACAGTATTTTCTGTATTGGCCATGCACTCCAGTTTTCCCACTGAGCAGCACATGATGCATCTTTATCGATCAGCCACATTGCTGTACATTTTCTTGTCCAGGCGTTGATAAAGTTGTTACTTAAATAATAATTAGTTAGAATGACACAAGAAAAAAATGCACCTAGGAATTTAGAGAAATTTGAGACCTATGGTGATGCTAAAATAACCAAATTATGTATTAGCTCATTGAGAAAAGTACAAGGGAAGGGCTAAAAAAAGAGAAAATATCATATCCTGATCATCCTTGCAATCACATTGAAATGTTTGAATGACACTGGCAAAGACACGGTGTGGAAAAGGTTGCCTGTTAATGTTGGAGTGATGGAAACAAAGGTCATTCCTAAGACTTAGACTGAATAATAACAGGGCTAGCAGCGATCACTCTGATCCTTCATTAACATCAGATAGTAAAACCAGCAGAGCAGGATCTTCGACATTAATACTTAATTGTCCAATGGTGGACTTGAGTTTTACAGTAGGTGTCATCATGAAAGCAGGTCAGAGGCTTCGTCATATTGTATACACGCACTATATGGTTCAGCCGCTGGTCAGAATTAACTAAACAGCAAACAAAAAAAGTGTAGAATGGTGTCTGTAAGCCACAGAAAAAAACCCCCAAAAAAACCAACAAAAATGATACAAAGTTTCAACTCCAATGAAAGTGAATCTCATTTTTTATGCTTTCTAAATCCAGTCTCTAATGCATGCACTCTTACAAAACAGCTAGCACACAGACATCATCAGCTGTGCCTGCTCAAAATGTGCTCTGAAAGAGCCCCTTAATTGGGCTATAATGGATCCTGCTTATGTTGAATATCCAGTGAAATGATTTTAATTCAGTTAGAAAAACACTGATATCGAACATGATAATGAACACAAAGAGCATTTTTTCAAGTTTGATGGTAAAAGGTGTGTAGGAGTGAAAATGCAACCCTTCCGATAACTGTATCATCCACTGCATACCAATATTTCTATCTTTGGGATTATTCAGTGTTGAAAATTCAGCACCCAGCAACAGGAGGCATGATCATTGTGGCTAGCATTTGCTGGCTGATTATTGTCTGACAGACAATATGGAACCTCATTAACTGTCAGCCCAGCAAAGCATTCAAAAGCAGATTGCATGTGACATCATGCACACCATGAACTAGGTTTATAAATCTGTTCAATTCTGTTGAGGTACAGTTTTTCAAAGCACATCAACTTTTGTAAATGTTGATGGTTTTAATAATTTCAGCCATGTCACATTGTTTAATTACACCTTAGACATGTAATTGTAATGCACTGGAAATTCAATGTGTGTTTGTCCATGGGTAAGGATGTATGGGAGAGAGAAAGATGTAGAGGGAAAGGAAGGGAAGTTGGCGATTTATGTTCATCTCCTCACTTTTCCTGTTCCACTTTCTTCATTCTCTCTTTTCCCGGAAATGAATCACTTTCCATCCTTTCTGTATCTCTCTCTCTCTCACCCTCTCTCTCTCTGTTTCTCCACTCTCAGGTGGTATAATTTGCCCTCGATGTGTTTGGAATTACATGTCACATCAAATAAGGCTATCTTGCTCCTGCAGCAGTAAGGTGTGTGTGTGTGTGTGTGTGTGTGTCCTGCAGTGCAGAATCAGATTCCTATTAAATGACTCTATGGGTTGAGCTCAGTATTCAGAATGAGTAACATGGAATTGTAATAGAGCTGATGGACATCACATATACCATTTTCACTGACACCCTCCCCCCTCCTCTCTCTCTCTCTCCTCTGCCATCATTTAAAGGAGGTGGAGGTAAGTGATTAATTCCTTCATTGTGTTTATGCTTCAGCAGCATGTTGAAAGTCACTGCAGTAGCTGACTGGAAGCTCCAGATGTTCTAGTGTTTGTCTCATAGTGGACATGTTGCCATAAAGGAGTGTCCACACCAAACACAAAGTGAGTTTTTAACGCGGTACGATTACATACAAAGTCAATGCAAAGACGTGAATAGATGCGGATTTGCGGCAGGCGGCGCGAATGACGCAAAAACGCATGATACTGGAGGTCTCCACCAGGGGCAGACAGCAGCAATCAGAGATCGCGAAAAAGCCAGTATTGCCCGGATATCGCATGCCAGTATTGTAAACAAACATGGATACGCTTGAGGAGGAAGAACTCATCATTCTGGGTTAGGGTCTCTCTTCAAAATTTTCGGCCATTGCCTTCTGACCCTCTGACCTCACCGTCACTGTGTCACTGTGTCACTGTGTATTCGTTGGCATGAGCGCCTCTAGCGGTTATGTCAATACTGCATCTCGCGTACGAGATGAGCGATCTCTACGCAAACGAACGCAGAATACACGTGGCAGCCATGATGCGTACGTGCATGCGTTGTGAGCAGCAAGTATATTCCAGGTCAAATGCGTGTCACTCGTGTCTTCGCGCCAGTTTAAAATTTACTACTAAAATTCACGGTAGTATTCAAGCGAGACCGCGACAAATCGCGTTTGGTCTGAACACACCATAAGGCTGTGGTGCAGAGGTGGAGAGCTGAAGCTGATTTAAATGCACAGCAAGGTAGAGCAGCTGGCATGATGTGGGACAGTTCAGCCTGCTGCAGAACTGTTTTCACATATTAAAGTATATCAATATGTATACAGTTTGTGCGGATGAATTAGCTAGACTGGTTTGCTGTACTGGTGGGAAGCAAAACTATGGGTTTGATGATCCACAGAGGAAGCTTCAGTCCCTTCAAACATGAATGATATCTGGAGTAGGGATGTAATGGTTATGCTTTTTCATGATTTGGTTTGCATCCTGATTGTTAAGCCAGGTTTAGGCCATCTGTCATACATCATAACTGGTAGGCATGCCAGCCCCTCAAAAATGGAAAAAAAATTACACGGGTTTCGTGGTCGACCATGTTTGGGCCTTCAGAAAACAACTTAACAACTTTCTTAAAAAATACAATGGTCTAATATTGAGGAATTTCAATATTCGTGAGTAATGAAAAAGCCCCATGTTTGGGATAAAAAAAAAAAATGAAGAACTTGCATAAAGAAAAAATGTTTTATATCCCAAGAAAGAGTAAGCTTTGAACTTTAAATTAAAACAGAGATCAGATTGTTTAAGACATTCCCACATGCAGTTATGGGCCAATGAAAATCTGACATGAAAACTTTTTTTTGGGATTTGGAGAGGCTGCCATCCAGAAACCAATGCATATATCTGACTAACCATTAATGCTTTGACCAGTCCATGTATGTATCTCAAAGCTCTGAAAAAATCAAGAAGCTGGGGCATATACAAAGTTATTGTCTGAAGGCCCAAATATGGTCAACCACAAAACCCATGTCATTTTTTTCCATTTTTGAGGGGCTGGCATGCCTACCAGTTATGATGTATGACAGATCTTTTTGTATATTCTGAGAGAGTTGGTGGAGGTGTATTATCGTACCAAATTTCAGTTTCCTATGTGGTGCAGTTCCTGAGATACTGACACCTGAAAATGGAGGAAAAATAAGGATGTGCGAAAATCGCACCAAAATCGACACATACCCCCCTCACTAAATTGGCCATATCTCAAAAAGTATCCATCCGAGCAAATTAAAATTTTGTGGTGTGCCTATTGGATAAATAAGGAACAACTGGTGAATTTTTCAGAATTTTTTGAGACCCAAGTGCGTGGGCCATTTGTTGAAATGACATGGAATGACCCCATAGTAAAAAAGAAAATAAAAGAAAATGAGAATTTAATTTGCAGTATCAAGCAGACATATGCAAAAAATATGGACATAATAAGTGGGCTTATACATAATTACAAAAAGAAACAACTATTTAACGGGAAACTTCGATGGCACCATTTGTATATTTTGCAATTTTATTATTATCCCTTAAGCATCCACCTTGAATGCAAAATCCTTCCATACACAACTCTTGCTGTGTTTCTTTTGGACAAATTGAGGTGAAGCTGTTGCTCCAGCTGCACCTGCAGGAGCCATCTTTCATGTGTTTGTCTCTTCTTCGGCACACACTTGAATAAGCGTAAATCGCGTGTATACTGCCCCCGTCAGTTCTGGAAGAATATGTTACAGCCTGCTGAAGGCTAAACCTAAATAAATACTAAATCTATGTAAATACATCTGGTACGTATGGTGCCATAGCAAAACAGGTACTGTTGTATTTTTGGATTATGGGTATCGACTTGGTCCTGAAGTATCAGTTCCTGTGATATCCAATGCCTCATCTGTTTGCAGTGCAGTGAAGCTGCACTTTTACCAAAGGGGCTGCTGATCTGCAGTCCTACTCTCAGATGGCTTTCTTTATAGTGGGCAAATGTCTACGGGATTCTCACAGTGGGTGATTTAGTGTATTACCACAGGCTGCCTGTTTCTATACCTGACAGCAGAGTGTGAACGGACTATTGAGAGCAGGTGAAGTCACTGAATCAGATATAATGGGTTTGCAATAGTATAAATGGCTATGGGCTTATACTATAGTTTAAATGGTGTTAGCTGCAGTCAGATCCCAGCACCAATAACTGCCTTGGTAACATCACAGAGAGAGAGAAAGGGAGAAATAAAGATGAGATGAGATAAGAGAGACGAACAGAGTGAAGGAAAGGACAAAAGAGAGCAGCTAATTGGGCTTCATCACCGCACGTCAGCAATGAGAATCATTAGCTCAAACCTAAGTAGCTGGAGTTTGTAGAACAAGAACTTCTGGGCTGAGTAAGCTATCATTTCCTTTTTTTCTGGGTAAACTGAGATTAATTTCCATCTCATTTTCTTGTGATGTGGCATTGTTATACATCTTTTCTCCTCCTCTCCTCTTCACTCCTCCTGCTGTGCTGGTGCTCTCACTCATCCAATAACAAAGACGGTAGAGACTCTGCTTTCAAGCCCGAGTGTAGTTACGTTAACTCTGACTGTTTCAGACACTATGGGCCCTATCTTGTGCCTCCCGCTACCCGCTGCCACCACCCGCTATCCGTGAATTGCGCATTTAGCAGGTTCCGCTATCCCTAAACAGTATCTTGCGGCCACACTACCCGCTATACATTATGCTGACTCCATTATTTGCGCCTGGAGGTGTGCCCGTGGGCGTGTTTGATGCGCTTTCCCTACAATTGCTATCTTGCGCACACACTTTATAGAAAGCGGATAGCGGATGCTCAGGACCACCCGCTATCGCATTCGGGCTGTTATAAGAGCGCACCCAGGCGCCTTCAGTGCGCGTCCACTTGGATACATGTGGACGCGCACATGCGGCTCCACCTCCCAAATAAAAAGCCACCTTGCTTTAGCCTCAGTTGAACCCCTGAGAAAATGGCAGAGATAGTACTAAATCGCGACCTTCCTCTCTCCATCGCGGGTTTCGGTTTGCGGATTTAGGATAGCGCATCCTGCTCTTAAAGGCAATGGCACCTGGCACACTGATTGGTTTAATTGGCGTAACGCCCAAACCACTCCTATGCATAATATAGCCGGTAGCGCAAGTGTTTTAGGCATAACAGCAGGTGCGCAAGATAGCAACTTTTGCGGGGGAACGCCTCTAACACAATGCTAAATCCCCAAATAACGGGTTTAGGGACTCTGACGCAAGATAGGGCCCTGAGTGCCTTATCTGTGGTTGTCTGCATCACCTATAGATTATCAAGCAATGTCTCTTAGTTTCCATACCTTGTACAGTGTTTTTATGACATTGTACACATTATTTTATGTCAAACTAATTATCGACTTCTTCAACTCTGCCGTCCTCATGGGTTCATCATTACTGTGTGGCCGAGCTTTGCTCAAACCCACAGAGGCTTATTTTAAATTGTAGTGGAGCTCCAAAAGATTCCAAAGATCCTAAACACATGGCGCTGAATTCCAGGAAAATGTTAACAAAATGATCCACAAGGCATTCCGATATTATCTGTCTGACTGAATGCTGCAGCCATGAAACAATAGCATCCTGGCCTTGAATATTTCATTCAGTGCAAGTGTGGTGTAGCTTCAGTGAGGCAGCAGATGTACAATATGGATGTACCATTGTCATACAATATAGAAAAAAATGATTTTCTATTTCTAATATGAAGCTAGTTAAGGGGAAATTTAAGAGGAAATCACAGCTAAAGGGGTTTATAAATGCATGTTATAAGAGAAGAGGGTCTGCTGAAGGAAAAAAAACATACATTAATGCTTTTGGTTTCATACATATTGTTCATATTGTTCCCCTTTGATGATTTCCCAACTGGAGCTTTTATTTACCACCACATGACACACTGTATCCAATACTTTTTCATTACCGCTCGCCAAAATCACACATTTTTATGAGACTCTGTGTATAAATACAGCAACTCATGGCTCATATCAGTGCTGAAATCATTACTGAATTATTGCAGCTCAAGAGTGGAAGAGCATGTGTGTGTGTGAGTGTGTGTGTTCAGTCACTGTGCAATTGTGTTCTCTGCTGTTGTGGAAAGAGCCTCGTGGCATTAGGTATAAATGGGAAAGTAATTAGCAGAGCATATGCACTTAGACCTCCGAGAGAAAAAAAAAATGAGGTCTTTGTAGTGCTGCCTGCAAACCCACGCAGGTCTTTGTGTGTGTGTGTGTGTGTGTGTGTGTGTGTGTGTGTGTGTGTGTGTGGGTGTGTGTGTGTGTGTGTGTGTGTGTGTGTG
>OMLB01009125.1:1539-15165 GCA_900302555.1 Myripristis jacobus | reverse complement strand
ATAATTCTGATCAAAATAATCGTAATAGTAAGAACAATGACAACAAGACAACAAGAATAGTACACTGGCTCAGACAGGACAAACCATCTTGGCATCTTTAACAACAATTTGCAGGCATTTTATAACGGATGTTATAACGTTTTGCAGTCTAAATAAATAAATAAAAAGCCAAATAAATTACCTTGTCACTTGTTGATGGTGTCTCAGATGACAATGCCATTATTTACTACAGCTGAGAAAGGCAGACTTGATGGATGCATTTGGAAAGGGGAGATGTGGGGGGATACTGCTGTTTTGTTGCATTCTGCTTTGTAACCATAAGATGCCGCTAAATCTTACGCACTGTTCCTTTAAAAGGGATACTGTATCATTTCACATCTACGGGCATGAGTAGCACATCTTGCATTAACTTGCAGCATTGTATGTAGTATGTAGTGGACGTTGTCTTGTATCAGCACATAATATTGTTTTGGGAAAAAAAATACATTATGTCACTAAAATGACACACAGATGCATTTCCAAAAATGTTAGGAATAAAAGAACAACGAAAACACAACCGTTCAGACCTGCTTCAGGAGCTCAGCAGCCATTCGGTAGGAGCAGTCAAAGATGACAAAGAACTCCTTGTCTTTCTTCAGCTCTTTGAGCAGCGGGCGGGCGTCCTGGTTCCCCGGGGTCAGCTGGCGGATCTTGATCTTCAGGTTGAACTTTGCTGGGGCCTTGATCAGCTCCTGCATCCGCATCAGCCCTGGAGATGACAAATGTAACATTCCACTGATGCTCAACGGGATGTACATTTTTCACTTGCCCCCCTCTCCACAGGGAGGTCAGAGGTCATGGTGAGCTCGAGAGCAGGTGGTGACGATTCAGAGTTTTGCTTATAGACACTTGAGCAGGTGAGATGTACCCCAACATGGGGTTTTAAACCAGGATCCTAAGACTGAATGATGGGTTCCTTACTCACTACACTAGTATGCACATCTAAATTGGCAAACAGGAACAAGACAGACATAATGTTAGTTAAAAAAAAGAAAGAAAGAAAGAAAGAAAAAGAAAAGAAAGAGAAGAAAGAAAAAGACAGTCTGCAAACTGCCAAAAGGGCAAAACTGGAACTCATCCTGATGATGACCCTGAGAGGATTGAAATGCTGATGCTTTGCAAATTAGACTTTTTTTTAGGAGCAATTTTGACAGTGTGCATATTCTAGCTTTTTTTTTTTCTCTCTATACACTTTGTCACCCTGCTGCCCCATCCATGGCACTGCATGCAGGGCTGATTTCTTATTTTCTTCTACCTACCTCCCACTTTCTTCTGATTTCATTTAATCATACCATCGCACTATCAAAAGCAAACAAACACACACTTACTGTAGGTTGTAGGCTACACACTCCAACACACACAACTCCTCCCAATCCTGCGCATCTGTGTGTGTAATTGTGTGCAAATGTGCATGTGTGTGTGTCTATGTGTGCGCGCGCGTGTGTGTGTGTCTGTGTGTGTGTGTGTGTGTGTCTGTGTGTGCATGACATTTTGGGAAAACAAATTTCTAATGGAAAATAAAATGGTAAAAAAAAAATAAATAAATCAATAAAGCCTGACATTTCAGCACTGGCATCTCATCTGCTCTAGGTCATGGGCAGGAACTCCATACTCGACATCAGTGTTGCTGTTTGTTTGGGTTATTCATTCATTTATTTATTTATTTCACAGTGTGCAGTCAGAGGGTTAATATGTTGCACTCCTGCCCGATCACATATTGGGTTCACTGGCCAGCACGAATGTGACAGTCAGTGGTGTTTTGCAAGAAATGGAAACCATGGCATATTAATATAATATCAACAGGAGAACAGAGACTTTTGACCTATTAACGCCTTACTTTTCTCACTTGAACTCCATTACATGTTACAGGTGATGTGCTGTAGTGTTCTGTGACTGGTAAACAAGGTAAACAGCGGCCAATATGAATACAAAGATAGATCGATAGACAGACAGACATCCATGGTGAAATCTGAAAGTTACAAGTTCAGTCAAAGACTTCAAAGGTTTATAGACTAACAAGGGACTGTCTTGGGGTGGATTATGGCTATTTTTCTCCAAACCGTAACAATTTCTAGGGGCCAGAAAATGCATGGTCTACATACTGATTAGAGTTTGATTGTATTCCTGTCTCATTTGTTCGTCTGAGGGAGTCAGAGCTGTACATTCTGTTGTTGTTGATGCTGTGTGTGTGTGTGTGTGTGTGTGTGCGCGTATGCGGGTGTGTATGTGTGTTAAAGGGCTTTGAGGTATTTTTGTCCCTGTTGTTTTTCAGTGAGATGTTTAATTTTCTCTTTTTCTCACAAATCCATAGTCATACAAGCACATGGTCAGTCCCATGTGTTAAATATCTCCTCATCTCTTTCTACAGTATTTATCACTCTAGTATTACACACACACACACATGCTCACACTTACTCATACATCACAGGTTTAATCCACACAACAATTAACATGTTCATCAACAGACAAGTTTTACTAATTCACTCTGTGATGGAGGTCAAATTGACAAAAATAGCAAACCTACCAGTGCTGTCCTCATACACCACGGTAAGTTTTTTCCACTTGAAGAAGGTGACTACGTCGAGTATGGCCCTGGCGATGGCGGTGTACTCTGGGTACAGGTTGATGAAGAAGGTGTCCTTGTTGTCCACTGAGGGGTGTTTCCAGCGGGTCTGGATGTGTGGCACCTCCAGAGCGTTACAGATGGACTGGACGGCGCTGACCGAGGAGCTGTGCGACGGGCCGAACACGGCAACCACCCCGAGAGCAAGCTGGTCACACACTGGTGGAAATTAACACAAAGTCAACAGACCTTCTTTACAGCAGCCATTTTGACATGAAATAGCAGGGTAAGCACAGGTGTTACTAATGACATTAATTAAGGCTCCATTCTATCTAAGTCTTTACAGTGAGCCTGAATGAACAGTACCAAAGATGCTCTATGCAAAAGATGACACATTACAAGCTGCACCAATGGTGTAAAACAGTATACACTTCCTGTTTCCTAAGCGCGCACGGGTGTGGAATGTTGAGCAGCCTATTGCTGCACAGAGCTTGAGTATTTCTGATGGACTGATGGACCATTGCCTGTCCATGTCAACACAGTACACCACTAAATACAGTACAAATTTAATGTTTATCTGCTAGCTAAGTGTTTGATATGAACCCAGTACAAGTTCTATCAGTAATTATATTCTCTAATAATTCACAGTGTCGCATTTAAGTCCCTTTCAATTTCTTTTTATCCAGTTGAAAAGTGACCTTGGCAGCACTGAAACCAGAGGCAGTTAGAGTGTGTTCCTGAGACAGAGACAGGTCTTGAACGAAGCTAATTTTCTCCTGATGTGTTTGTCTGAAAAATGCCATTTTTTGGTGTCAATATGTCTGGAGGACATGTGGCTTCTGAAAAGTGGGTCAGATATTTACTTCGGTAACTACATGGAGTGAAAGAATCGGTTATATTCTGCGCTGACGTTCACTTCTGCCATTGGAGTACATCGACTGAGGGCGGCATCAGTCACACCTTTACCTGCTATTTACCTGCTATTCATGTCAAAATGACTGTTTTGAAAAAGGTGTATACGTTGGTAGGCCTTTACCATCTCTTGATGTGCAAAACACATACACTCACTTTATTTCTAAACTGTAGCTAATATCCATGTCATTTCCAGTAAAAGGAGTATATAGACAATACATTTGTATGTTATATTTTGTGTTGATTTTACCAATATTATCCACACAACTGCAAGACTTGGCTGCATCTCATTAAACCAGCTATCAAAACTGCTGAGGGATGATTTAAGTGAGGATTGTCATACACATTTTCTTATTTCAGAAACTCCTATAGTAGGCAAACCATCACTCAGCATGATATATGCTAAAGTTATAGCATATGAGTAGTCAGTCTACTAAGGGCATATCTGATATAAATAATAATAGTTATATTACATGAATAACTTTGGTGTCTGAGTTTACATCTCTTAAGCTGATCATTAAATCCCAGACTGCCGAAACAATCATTTGTCATTTCAACAAGATGAACAATGTTGTGTTATTATTTTTATTTATTTATTTTGTCAACATAGCATATAAGGTGAGTCTGATTCCTCTCCTACCTCTCCTGGAGGCCTCGAAGCCATCAAAGAGGTTGATCCTCTGAATGTCGTAAGTGAGTGTTGTGTTGGGCATCAGGGTCCTGTTGCGGTTTATATTAGTTACAGCAAACTTGAAAGCCAGCTCATCCATACTCACTAGCTCACTCTCCCGGGTCTCGAAAATACCACCTGCACATGGAGAAGGAGGGGAGGGAGAAAGAAGTCAGGTGAAAGATTTAAAAATAGATGCAACATCACAAATGTTGCTGCTGTCCTGCATTAAAAAAAAACTTTACTCCAACCTTGGTGACTGGCTTTTTTTTTTAACTTAAGCTGAAGGATCCCTTGATCCTCTTGGAGTTTTATTCTACCACCACTGGCCCTATGAAACTCAAAACCCACTGGATAAACTAAAAAATGCATGCTGGCCAAGCTGTTTTCTTAGTTCCTGAAAAGCTGACATACTGGGGATATGGCTTTCAGCTGATACCGACTTTATGTCATTTCATGGACATGGGTCATATAACGGATGTTTCCCAAGCATCTTACAATATTATGCATGCTTACATTTTGTGCAGCGGCAGCTTTATTAGGTATTGTACTCCTAACTCTGGGAATTAGGGTTCTATTGAGCAATGTAAAACCAGATATGGAAAATTCATAATGACCAGAGGAAAGGATAAAAGTTCCGTAATGACACACTCTGAGGCACACATAAAGTAGTGATATTTAAAAAGATAATATTAAATTCAAAGAAGTAAAAGCAGCAAATTGTAGAAAATAAAAGCCATGAATAATACAAGGAGGATGGATGCCAGGAATGAAAAGAGCATGGTTACAATCTTGTGAGTAATTTAATGAATAAAGGTTTATATAAAAGGTTTTACTTTGTGGAACTGGTAATTACACCCACCTATCACTGGACTTCTGATTGGACTCAGCGAAAGGCTGTTAGGCAGATTTAAAGTAGAGCAGATTCACACAAACATGTCCATGCCCACATTAATCCCATTATACTCGCTCTCCATTCACCAAAACACATCCTGATCAGTTCAACTTTATTTTATCAGAGCTGGGAAACAGAGGAGAAACCTTTCTGTTCTGATCAATAAATAATATATTTGAATAATCACTGGTGATCAGCTTATGGGATATTAACTGGGTACAAATGAATTGAATTGATTTTATGGACATAATTTCTTTACAGTACTGTATGTGGCTCCAGACACAATGTATAAGAGTGGATAAAATGCAGTCCTCATGCTTTTCATGAGAACCAGAAAATAATGTTTACTATCCACACGTTTGAGACTTCACCTATAAACAGTCAAATAAAAGAATGGCGATAGTGTTCCTGTATATAAATACCTTGGAAATTTAATTTATAAATCACTTTCTTTTAAAGCACAGATTGCACAAATGGTGGCAAAACTCAGACTAAAACTGGGCTTTTATTTGCATAACAAATCTTGTTTTCCAATTATAGCTAAAAAGCAGCTGGTCTCTGCGACTTTCTTATGGCATTAATTGATTATGGTGATGTCCTCTACAAGAACACTCCTTCTCAGAGCTGTGAATCATGGTGCGCTTAGATTTATCACAAACCGTACAGCTCTTCCCCATCACTGTGTTTTATATGACAGGGTAGGTTGGTCTTTTTAGTCAGTGCATAGGCTCACGCTCTTGTTGTAGTTTTATTTAGAAAGTAATTCCTGGCTTGCTTCCATCGTACTTATCTGAATATGTCAACAATAAAAGTGCTGGAAGTGATTCCCTGTGATTTGGAAACCTTCATCTGCTGTCTGTACCCGCCATGAGTACTTGAACTTGGTAAAAGGGCTTTTCGTTTTGCTGCCCCTTTTGACTGGAATCTACCACAACGAGATCCTAAACTGGGAGCTCACGTGCCTTTGTGCTCATTTATATCTGCTCTTCAGGATCTGGAGGCTCGCCTGTCTTCTTGTGATTGTTTTTAACCCAGATGGTCATGATAATTCCCTTGTTCTCTTTTATCTATTTATAATGATGTAAGTTTTTCCTCATAGCACTGATGCACTGCACTGTGACACTTCTCATATCTGCAGTTCCTTAGGTATGTCCATCTATGTCCATCTAGGGGATTTTTAATCTCTTCTTGGTTAAAAAACAAAAAAAAGGGTAAAATAAAATACATTTTTAAAAAAAAGGCAGTAA
This sequence comes from Myripristis jacobus, assembly GCA_900302555.1. Classification (NCBI taxonomy): domain Eukaryota; kingdom Metazoa; phylum Chordata; class Actinopteri; order Holocentriformes; family Holocentridae; genus Myripristis; species Myripristis jacobus. Next base: position 8,839 of record OMLB01009125.1, on the reverse strand, counting down.
AGTCTAAAATTACCCCTGAATATTCTCTGCAGGCTGATTTAATGAGGGTCATTTCAGATGATTCTTTTTATGCAGGCTAAATCTACCCGTCATAAACACAGCCATAAATATGTAATGTCTGCAATAAAGGCTAATACTTGCAGTTTCAAAACCTCCAAATTTAATATTCTACGAGCGGCGAATAAATTTGGAATTCCCTCAGGAACACGTGAACAATGATAAATGAATAATCCCCATTTTTCTCAGAGACACAAAGTGTATTCCAAACACTTCCTCCTCAAAGGGGATGGAAGTCACACAAATTCAAAGGTAGTGGCTCTTTTACAGAGAGTGTTCTCACTGTTGGAGCACAGGGACCCAAGGCCACACACCAAGCCACCGCCTGGACTAGCTTTGAAGAAACAATGGTGTCTAGACAGACTGCTGAAATTGCCCTGAAACCCCTCATCAAGTCCAGTGGTCTGAGTGCAAAGGACGTAAGGTGTGGACTCAAAGGGAAGACGAAGTGGAAGCAGCATAATTGCTCCAGCAGTGTGAAAGGGCAGAAAATAAAAAAATAAAAAAGTGCTTCAAGAGCTGCTCTTGGGCTCTTTTAAAGAGCCTTTTTCAAACACTGGAGTCAGTCAAATCAGTCAGCCAGAGAGGGAGGAAAAATGTTCATCTTGATTGTCAGTCTTGTTGTTACATTTTCAGAGCATCTCACCATCAATTAGATCGGTTTTTGCACCCGTGCCCAGTCAGCAAGTGTGTACTTATATATGTTGAATCTAATTCTAAACCACAAAGTATTTGTTCAGTCTAGCAAATATCTCCTGTCTCTCCTCTGCCACTGATGACTGACTGCAAATGAATGTGTTTAACTGAATGAAAAGGAGGAGTTCTCTTTCCTCTTTACACCCTTTCTTGAGGTCGATTTTAGTATAGCAACAGCAGTAGCGCAGCAAATATGGAAGCTTGTAGTGGCTGTTTGCCTTGTTCAGGATCACTGCAGCAGTTACACACTGCAGTCCACAAGAGGGTTGATCCTGTAGTGACACTGTAATGGCAAGTTTACATGTTGACGTAGAAAAACTGCCATGTTGTGCATTATGACAGAATTTAACGTCAACAGCGACGATAAGTGGCAAGTTGCAGCATGCAGTGATACTTAGCTGCCTCACTGATACTTTAATACACCAGCAACTGAACTCCTTGACACAACGGTCCACTGGGCTGTGTGATGCGACCCTCGCCACTGATGACGGCCGTAATTTCCGCTGCTATCTCACTGAATAACACAAAACGTCTGGTTTGCCATCTACCATCTACTGTCAACATGTAAACACAGCTTAAGATGTCCGTTTGGTGAGTCTGAAGCTTGTTCAATTCCACAGACACTGGAAACAGTGGCTCTGCAGAGCTCTGTGTTCCTGTTGTTACATACCAGTCTCTCAGTTAAGGGATCTGAGTGAAAGGCCACTCAATCACAGTCATTTGCCCGGAACGAAAAGTTTGATCTTGCTTAATTGGTGCTGACCCATAACAAGACAACTACACGATGTCGAATTGATGCACATGGCGTACGATAAAATCTAACCAGACCTCACAAACAGCTGGGAACAACTGGTGTGCCAAGAGCATCTACAGCACAGCCAGAGTAGCTTTTATGTCAGTGTCCAGATTAGCAGAGTTCAGTCAGCCTGAACGTCGCCCTGGACATAATGTACTGTAGGTTTTCTCCCTTAATCAATGTCTGAAGCATTCGGTTGACACACTTGATCAATGGCTGATATGTCTCACTCCAAAAAGGTTGCACAGAATGATTTATCTGCGTTGCTGCAAAGCCAAAAAGAATTCAAAGGTTTGATTAGTTTTCTATGCACAGATGCGTAAGTGAATTGCATCATTCAGAGGAATATTAATATGTTTGCAAACTGCAAACACCATGGACTTTCATGCATACACATGCACACGTGCGCACACACACACACACACAGAGAGGCACACACACATTCGCAAATACAGAACACAGAGACACATGCACTCACCATTGTACAATGTGTACATACGAAATTTCAAACAGCCCATGCCACCAGTAAATATTCATAATTGTGATGGCTGCCAATTAGTAATTACAACAGCCCAGACCCATTATGCCATCGACCACATAAAAATGCTATTAGCAGCTTCAGGGATGTAATTGGGTGACAGGGGTGTGATAAAATTGTAGATATGGAGACAGTGCAGAATGGAGAGATTTGTCTGTACAAAGAGGAGGGCTAAAAAGGTGCAATGGAGGGATGAGAGATTTATTTGCCTGCTGGTGTTGGGGCAAAAAAGGAAAACAAGGCAGAGGAAGAATAGATCTGAGCTTTGTGCCGACCTGTCATACAGACCTGATCAATCTCTTCAACAACCCACCAGGGAGATAAAGCGGAGTGTCTGTTTGTGCGGCGGGTGTATGTGTGTGTGTGTATATGTGTGACTGTTTGTGTGTGTAATCTCATGTCATTCACCCCTCATTTCTCTATTTAATTACCAATAATCATGTTTCACATTAGCCATGCATCAGTTCCTCTTGTTCCGCGGCTTGATCTCTACTACGCGCTACGACTGCTGCAGTTTTAAAAATGCCTCTCAGTGAACACGGTGGTTCCTGCTTGCGAAGTGAATTGATGTACCTAGCACCACTAAAAGCATCCACTCAATCCTAAATAATGAAGAATAATTCACCTCTGAAAAACAGGTCCACCTGGCTTACTAGACAGCATAAACGGCTGTAAGAATTCCCATAAGCCCTCTTAAACCCTTTTTAAAATGCGCCTTGGGTATCCACATTGTACACAGGTAGAGCTTATCTGCCTAAAACGCAAGTACACCTAAGATGCAATGAGGGTTGCTAGAGAACCGATCACTCAAAACACAAAACACTTTAGCTGGGGGATGATGAAACATTATGGCCAAATTAAAGGGTAAATATGAAATAAAAGTTGTTTTCTTCCAATCCATATTGACATCTCCCCTAATGGCAACTATAAATCTTAAGGAGATTTTATGGCAACTCTGCTGTTATGACATCTCTGCTTTATTTAACATTCAACAGTTCCCAGAGAAAAGAGACAGGAAGAACATGGGGTGGGTGACATGCTTAAGGGTCATGGGTTACATCCAAAACCAGGATGTCACAGGTACATACATGGTGTTCACCTTGGTCAACTGAGCCACCAGAACGTCCCACATCATCCCTCCTCATTTTAAAGATAAAATATCCTCTTGATTGCAGACAGAAACACACATCAGTTCACACGATAATGGCAAAATATGTTAAGTCCTGCATTCAAGATGTTATCTAAGTAAGCACAGAGGGAGTCTGTTTGCATTAAAATTTACCTAATCATTGTATGTACAGTGAAAGAATTGGTCCCTCGAGGTTCCCACCCTAACAAACCCGAGGTAGTCTGTCAGTGTGCAACAATTCTCATATCCCTTCCTCACTCCATCTCTGCTCTTTCTTTGGCTTCTTTCTCTCCTCTCCCTTTTCTCCAGTTCATTCCTTTGAGGGTTTGAACCTTCAGCTGCAGAGATATTTCCAGACCTCTGACGCCAAAGTATCCGGACTCTTCCTTCTCCCGACAACACCAACCAGCCTACAGCACATCAGTAACAGCTCTTCTCTGCAGCATCATCGACCAGCACCCATCTTCTCTATCCTAACTAAACAACTCACCCATCTGACCCAACTCCCCTCTATAGTAACTAAGTAACTGGGCAAAATATACTATTTCTGAAAATGTTGTATCATACCGTTTTATCAGCAATAAAAGTAGGTGCTATATTTACAACATCTGACGAAAAGGAATGAGTAAACGGTGGTTAGACATTCCAAGTCAAGATGCAGAGGAAAAAGCGAGGCAGAGAAAGAGGCAGTCAAAGATGTAATGGAGGGCAACCTTGTGCCTCTTTACAAAGTAGGTTCATTACATACACCATAGAAGGCAGTGTAAAAGACGAGGTTAGGGACTTTTAAACCACTGGCTCCCAAATGCCACCGGGGCCAAAAAGTCTGCGGGTTTTGATTGCAACAAATCTCTACAGCAGCTGATCTCACTGATTAGCACACTTTCAACTTGGGAGGAGGAACTAATCAGTGAAATTAGTTGGACTGAAAGCCTGCAGACGCTTGAGGACCATTGTTTTAAGGGAAAAAAACAAATTTCTCAACAAAAAACAAAAAACAAAAAAATTGCTCCAATTGGAAGTTTTTGTTACTTGTTCTTTTTTACTTTTTACAACAATCGCTGACTAGAGTTCATATTTTCTCACCTTTTGTTTACCTCTATGTTGCTAAGCAGGGTTTGGGTGGGGTGTGAGGGACACAATTATAAATTAAAGTGTCACCTAAGATGGGTATGTGGACTGAGCCACATGCATCACTGAAAGATCACTGAGATGGACAATTAGGAGAATTCATTTTGACAGTGATTGAAACCACCAGATATAGGAATATCATTTGTCTTTTCTCACATTCTCTCTCTCTCTCTCTCACTCTCTCTCTAGGCCAAAAACAGATTATCATCTACTTTAGAAAGCAGCAGGAGACGCATGTGGGAAAGTAAAGGGATCCTAGCTGTCAATGTGAATGACACATTTCCTTGCACTCCATCCCTCTTGTTGAGAAAACATACAGTAATGATTTTGTCCACAACAACAAATCACGGTAACCTAACAACTGAGCAATCAGGGCAAGAATGCAATCAAGGACAAAGACGGAGTTGAGAGGGGGAAAAGAGGCAGAGATGAAGAGATGGGGGAGAGGGAGAGAGAGAGAGAGAGAGAGAGAGAGATAGAGAGAGTGAGTGAGTGAGAGAGAGAGAGAGAACTGTGGTTATAATGACTGCTGGGCACCTAAAGGCCCAACAGGTTGCTCTGACAAAGATAGCACAACGGCATATATCTTAAGCCTTTTTGCCAGCAGAATTTGTGCATAAGTGCAAATAGGAAAGGAATAACAATTCTATATTAAATCTCTGTATTACATATCAGGCTGTTTTATTTTGGTCCAGAAAACATTGATGATGCTGATGTACTGTGTATTAAAGATGGTCAAGTCAAGATATTAGGGTCAAACAGCCTCAGCTGTACCATTTTGGCACTATTAACTTCCCACACACACACAAAAACTATCTATCACATTCCCTCTAAACAGTAATAGCAGGTATTGTATATTGTTAATTATATTTTGCCATTATTGACACTGACAAAAACGTTCTGTTCATTACAGGCACGGCTCATGCTGGCACAGGACTAAAACGTCCTCACAGGTTGAGTCTCTGTCAGGTCTCAAATCCATTAACTTGGTGCTCACAGAGAGAATAGACATAAGTGCCACTGACTCAGACAATTCAAAAGTGCCCTTTTAAATTAGACAGAGGAGAGAAGTGGGTTAAAAAACAATTTCCTCAAACCAGTTGCATTCAGCCTGCTTAACTCAATTTACACATCACACCAGGAAGCTTACAGGACTGTGTGATCCAGGGCAACAAGTACTAAAATTATTCATGCCGGTTTAAGACAGACTACACTCTCCACTCAGGATGAGTCTCTCTCCATTTCCAGCCCAAAAGCCCTGGGTTTCTGCCAGCAGGATAGATGATCATGCCTCTGAGGCGGCCAGCTCCACAGCATATATCTGTGACATGCAGAAGTGAGAGCCAAGTTTCCAAAACTCTGCTAAATTGGCTCAAGAGAGATTTGTTCATTTTCCTAATGGTCGGTTGTTTGAGAAAAGAGAACTAATGAATGAAAATAGGTAGGTAGCCTTTTCTGAATGAAGGTCACATCTCCAGCTTAAATGAAGCAACTCCTGAACAGATTCTGAGAAGTGACACCTGCAAGCAGAGTGTGATCCTCTCGCTCTCTCTGTCTCTCTCTCTCTCTCTCTCTGTGTCTCTGTCTGTCTCACACATACACACACACACACACACACACACACACTCACACACACGCACACACACATATGTAAATCCTCTGGCAATCCCTGCACTTGTGTTGTCCAGGGTGTGAACTGGACTATCAAAGCTGAAATTATTGGTCTGGAACAGTCCTGAATATTGATGAATGACCCAGAGCTAAACTCCAGCTCAGATGTAGCTCAAGTGTGAACTGCACAAGATACAATCTTGATAAAATGAACAAATGCTGTCCCTTTGGAAATAAATATATAAATATAGCCTATGCTGAAATTTGCTCCCAGTTATATTGTCAAAATGTATACAGTAGGGCCAGTAATGTCAGTATGAGTGGCCAAACATTTGGATATACTTATACGATTAATAGATACATACATACATATGCACACACACGCACACACACACACACACACCGTACCTCTCAGCACCCAGTAAAATTATTACTATTGTTTTCCCCTTTCTGCAAAAGTAAAATCAAATTTAATATTTTATTCAGTGTCATAGGTCTACGGGCCATGTTGTTGCAGCTTGCCAGCTTCCTTTTGGTCTGTGAAGCATGTCTTCCTCACAAGCTGCAAAGCTGCAGTGGGAAACATAGTAGAAGATGAATGAATGAATGAATGAATGAATGATCCTCCAAGATATTCGCCACTGTATGTATTTATTTAGGTTCATTTACACCATTTCTTGTCCACACACAGTTGATCTGGGGTACACTTTTGGACCATCAGTTGAGAACCACTCGAGGCTCGTTAAATTTGATGCATTTCCTATAGCCACTCTGAAGCACCTTTTGTCAAGTATCTTTCTAGGCGATTCTGCTGTCATGTGATCCAGCCTCCAACCTCTAAGCGCGTCTCTCTCTAAATTAACGGCAAATGTCAAGATGGCACTGACACCAATTTTTCCAATTATTCAGTCAATTAGAGACCAGTATCCTGCCTCCACTCTTAGCGGACTCAAGCCCTGAAACTGGGATAATGAACACAGCCCGCAGCGGTCACCAGCCTCCCTGCCAGGTGAGGCTCTCACTTCTCTCAACTCCGCTACACGGCGCTTATGACAGCAGGCCTGCGGATGATTACATCGCCCTCCTCTCTGACTCCATTACATCCATCTCAGTGATGGATACGCTGTCAGCACACTCGGTCTCAGTGAAGATGTGCTGCGGGGGGACGTGATTTTGAATGGAAATGCTCCAACAGGCTCTCTGGTGTCGAGAGAGCATATAAGAATCAATATCTATTAGCGTGTGTGTGTGTGTGTGTGTGTGTGTGTGTGTGTGTGTGTGTGTGAGAGAGAGAGAGAGAGAGAGAGAGAGAGAGAGAGAGAGAGAGAGTGTGTGTGTGTGT
>OMLB01009118.1:1580-12092 GCA_900302555.1 Myripristis jacobus | reverse complement strand
AATATATGTACTACTACTACTACTACTACCCCCACTACTACTACTACCACCACCACCACCACCACCACCACCACCACTACTACTACTACTATTACAACTACTACTACTACTAATTACTGTGGTAATTTAAAAAAAAAATGGATAAACACCTGATAATTCAGTTAAAATGAAATACAGCTTTGATTAAAAAAAATCTAAATTTTCAAAAATGTCAGCTAGGGGTTATAATTGCAAGCTCATCATATAACAATCAAATTATGCTGGAAAATGACGCATTTGTTTCTGAGTGAAATTACTGTGGAGAAGTATATTCAAATCACTGTTTCGGCTTAGGATCCAAGTTCATTAAATATTTTATTCTCAACCGATTTTAGGTTCCTTCCCGCAGCTTCAGAAAGACTTCTGTAGTTAAAAAGTGTTAGCCAAACAACAGTAACACCCCATCTATTTAGCAAGGTGTCCCTATTACCTCTGGCTATTAAGTAATAATGAGTTTATGCTCTCTGTGTAAACAGGCCCTCTCCTGTCCATCTATTCCCACCATGCAGCAGCCTCCCAACCTGTCCTGTGATGACCCATCATAACACCATTAGACTGCTGTGTGCTCTCTCACCCGTGACCTGATCACACACTGGCTGGCTGTTTGTGGTCAACCAGCTAACTGGCCATCACTGCTATAATGGTAAAAATGTTTGGGTTTCTCATGGAGACAAAGATGTTAAAAGGCACTTTTTGCTATTGCCTCTTCCCATCTACATTTCCCAGACCCACCACTTAAAGTTATAGTTTGAATACATGTGGGAATGGGAGGGGAAAGTTCCCAAGAGGACATAGGCTGTTTGGTCTGAAGTAGCATCTCTTGTTAAACAATCTATAACATTCGTACATCCTCAACAGCAGGGCATGTTGGTGCTCACGGCCTGATGAATAATAGTTTACCGAGGAGGAAGCTCAGTGTCATTATGAGAGGATTGGCTAACCCTAGATTCAGATATAAGCTTTGTCCACAAGAGGGCACAGTTTACAAAGCATTATCTCCACACCCTGCACCTCTATCCAGTCACACATCTATTTTCAACTATCAGTGTTTACAGCTCACAGTCACTTAATTTCTCGTCAACAAAAGCCATTATTAAGCTCAGTATCACTTATTTATTCTCTGAAAAACAAAATTTTTATTCATGATCGCTTAATTTGTCTCAGATCTCGTTTTGCACACAGACACACTCTATGTATCTATCTATCTATCTATCTATCTATCTATCTATCTATCTATCTATCTATCTATCTATATACATACATACACTACACACACACAGACACACACACACACACACTTGAGTAAAATAATTAAATTGCATAATTACAATTACTGAGCATAATAGCACCACTTATATGCTGTTTCACACAATATGGTACTACAGAAAGAGAGGGTCAGTCAAGAGGAGATGTGGCACTGCTCACCCCACAGCTCAAATCTCATAAGAGCCTGTGAGTCAATCTGGCCTCAGCCAAATGCTCTGGTATGGATAATAATTAGTGTAGATAGTCTACTGTATGATACAGTATAGCTGAATAAATTAGATTGGTTTAATAAAATAACAAACTTCACACAAATATCTCAATCCTGTCTTTTCCCATTAACAATAACTAGGCCTACTATTGCGCTTCAGTGATATAGAGTACAATTATGTGAGTAGGTGTTGTGTCATATGTTATGAAAACTAAAGGATATTATTTTTGTGTGTTCAACTGGATTTTTTTTATGCCTTAGAGAAAAAAAAATGTAATAAAATAGCTGTGTCTCGCTGCCTCATTCTGAGCTCTTCATTCTCTCACATACACAGACATTACTGTCAGAGACATACATTGACTTAATATCAAGGATTTACTTCTTAAAATGGTTGAAATTGATAAAATATGTGCAATATATTTTTTATTGTGAGAGAATTATTTAATATAGTGTTACATCCCACATGAAAGTCGTTGGGGTGGAATATTATATCCTCTCTAGAGGAGGTCCAATAGAAAAGGCTGACAGCAGAGGGCAATTTGTTCAACAGAATGGGCTGATAAATCAGTTTGGTGCTTACCTTCTCTATTTTGTTCATGTATTTAATGATTTGCAGTGAGAAGGGAAATAGCATCACCTAGAGGCCTATATAGTTCCTGTTTTAAAATTTCAGCTGTGAGAACTGCAGTTTTGTAGATATTGTAGATTTCACTGATCATTGCTTTGAACTTGTGGAAATGGGCAGGTAATTATTTCTATCACAGTAGATGGGTGCACAGGTTTGAGTAAACTTTACACAAACTTTACCCAAACCTTATTAATTTAAATACTTTTAAAAACCTTGAAAACTGTAAAATGTCAATGTTTTCCCATGCTTTTAGGCTTGCATGTCAAATCTGATCCCCTGTCATCTCCCTCAGATCACTCAAAAACCAACTGAGAGTTTCTCTATTCTGCACACTGATGGTTTAATCTTGGCTGGTTGAAACTGAATTTTAAATAAAGAATAATCTCTTATATTGGTGCATTTAATACTGACATTAGCATCCACATTAGACAGTCAAAATTACATGGAAATACATTTATTCATCATGTTAAGTGGGGAGCGGGACATTAAAATTATAATCCCAGGAAATCTTTAGGATTAATGGAAAATGTAGCATGGAAAGAGCTGCATCACCAATACAAATATCCATTTTTAGATTTAAATTCTAGCTATCTCAATACTCTTGGCTTTTATGATAAAAAACAAAAAAACAAAAACTAAAACAAAAAAAAACAGCAAAGCATAGTTGTGACAATAGAGACACTTTTTAGAACAATCTTTAATAGTGTGATTTTCCTTAAAAATATATGCCAACACAAATTTAATTAGGACCGTACACTGTGTTATTCTGTATAGTTTCCTGGGACCTACTCCTCATACATCTCTTAATTAATCCAGGCTAATATGATGTCACAGTTAAGTTAAAATTATCTTGCTAATCCTCATCCGGCTAACTTTGTTCATCCAATGCAAGTGGCAGACTGATTTGTCAGTCTGGGATGTCTGCCCAGCCCCATTTTGTGTCCTGAGGTTCTTTTCTGGGAGCTTTTGTGACACAGAGAAGATACACAAGTCTTTGAGGATGCACAGCTACATAAGGAGTAATGGGACACCCCTTTCTTACATCACTTGTTGCTGGCTTAGTTCACTATTTGGGCAACATGCCTATAGGGAAACTTCCTTTGTGCTCATGTGAACAAAAGACTCCCAGGTTAAATAAGAAAAGGTTATGACTGTCTTATGTTATATACTTTCACACAGAGCAAGTAAACTGCAAGTAAATTGCATAAGGCTCTGGATTAGTCTAGTCCATTTTGTAACATGCTAATGACAGGCATTAGGAGGGGGAGAGGTAAAAGTTTTCAAACTGGTGAATCAGTAAATCTTTTGTTCTAAAAAATGTTGGCAAACTGAACAGACTTAAGACTAGGAATCCAGCCATCCATGTAAAGAAGAGATGAAAGGTCAGCCATGGGTGCTCGTTCACTATTTTTGTAAAACCTGGCTTCACCTATACATAATGGTCAAGGCATGTGAACTTATTCTACATGTAAATTTTACACATAGTTACAAGTGGGAACAGTGATAAAAATGTGTGTGTGTTCTGTGTGAAAAAGGGACTATCGTCCAATACACAGCAGTGACAGAAAAGTTTAATTTCTACATCTAATACAGTAACCAGGTGTAACCAGCATCTGGTTGTACCACCCTCATCTGGTAACACTTGGAATAGCAGGGAGTTTTTGATAATGGACAGCTGTCCCACTGTTCTGCCTGTGTAAAGTCATGCAGAGATAAATGTGTAACAAGCGCACATACACGCACTCACACACGCACAAGCCCAACCTACTGCCCACACAAGATTACAGTATTCAATCAATAATGATGATCTTAATTTATCTACCACAGCTGATCTTCTTTTTGGCTGCAGTGACTGTCTGGTCAGACATGTTTATGTTGAATTGTAAGATCTGCTAAAAAGAGAACATTTGAAAGCAAGAGTATGGTTTATAGCAATACAAAAATTATGAACTTTGGGGTTTCTCAAACAGCATGACGCAATGTTCCGAGAGCCCCCTGTGGACATTGATGCATCGGTAACACTTTACAATAACAGTACAACAATTAATGTTAGTTAATGCCGTAATGGTTGATTAACTGTTAGTTACTGATTATTATGGCATTTACTAATGTTAATAATATCTACAATAACCCTTAAATAACATATAAATTAATACCTTCGCATGAATAGCATTAGTAAATGATTCTTAGACACATTAGTTAATGGTTAGTTAACTGTTACTTAATGTTTATTACCTGTTACTTAATGTTTATTACAGCATTAACTAACATTAATTGTTGTACTCTTATTGTAAAGTGTTACCGATGCATCACTAGTTACAGAGAATCATCTACAATTAGGGCTTCCATTAAGTGAAACCGGAGGTTGTCATGTTTTCTTTTAAGTTTATATTGTTGCTGCAGTTTTTCAAAAACAAGTTCTGAGGTCTATGGTGAAGCCTGTTTGCAAATTGTGGATTCATCCAAAGGTTTTGCAGATGCAGACACAAACAGCAAGATCACCTCAGCCAGTCAAAGTAAAAAAACAAGAAAACAAACTAAAGTCTCATGGAGTCACAAAGTTACATATTATACCTCTAACAGCTAAATTTGTCATCTTCAGTGTTTTTGTTTATTGTCCTACAGAGGAATCTAACCTTAGCCTTACATAAGACCCATTTAATCTGGACCACAGTTTGACCATTATCCTTTGACAGTCTTAGAATTTCAGGTATATGCATGTAGTATATTTACCATATGCTGAACATTGGCAAAGAGAAAATGGTGGTCAATGTGGAAATAAAAGGAAAAGTCAAGCTATCTGTAATTATCTTTTTTAATATAAGCAAACATACAAAAATAAATTCACATTGCTGCAGTGATGGCAGGGGATGATCCTGCAGTATACAATCCTTTCACACAAACAACTCACACAAGTTTTGTAGATTCATCTCTAAACTGAGCATCATTTATCAAATCAAGCTTTCAACAGCCTATAGTAATACATCATAAATATATTACAAAATAAATTTGAAAGTTGATGCTGTGACTACACACATTCAGTCCATCACTTCATCCAACACAAATAAGCCTTACTGTACAGGCTTCGCTGTATCCTGAATAAATGAAAAGTAAACTAGACCCAGTTCTAATAGAGAACAGGTTCCAACCATTTTGTTGTCATCATGTCCCAAGTCAAGGGAACACATTATCCCTTGCTGCCAATCTGCTTGTAGAGGGTCATTGAAACCACCATGGCTGCAATCTGTAAGACAACAGGTCATAGGATCATTATGCATTCTTAGCAACACATGAAGCTGAGGTATAGCCTATTGGGTCTTTATTGTAAGGAGACAATTAAAAGGTTTATTTTTTTTCTGTGATATGTCAAAACTGCCATATTTTCTTATTTAGTATGTAGGCAAATAGATGCACAAGTGCATAAATGTATATAGAATAATGCATAACTATAAAATAATCACTGAAACCTCTGTTCCTCAGGTCTTGGTAGTTGAGAATATAGTAGACAAAAGCTAAACATGTCTTGAAAAACATATGACAGCTCTGAGGGAAAGAAAAAATATGGGCTTGGTCTGCAGTGTCTCTCTCTCTCTCTTTCTCCTTCTCTCTCTTTTTTCTCTCAGTCACACACTCACATGCACATTCAGCTCTACCTTTTTGTCCATCACTGAAATATTGCCACACTGACTACTGTGATTACTGGAACTAGTGATTTTCCCATGGAAAAGAGTTACAGCTTCACTCAGTTATTCCATTGTTGTACAGTACAGTGTGTTCAGGACATTGCCTACATTTTACTGTACAGTCTTGATCATGATATCCTGACATAGACAGGAGGACAGCAATGAAGAGAGATCTGAGACTTTTTGCCAGATGGTGAAAAATGAGCTCTGCTTTCTATAAATAAACAATAATCCATAAAATAAAATCAGTACACAAAACACAAAAGCATAATCTAGTAGTGGTCTACTATTGTCTAATAAAATATTCGCTATGATACTTCATTAGGACAGTTATAATCTGGTTGTGTGTTTTAACTAAATACCAGTGGGATATTGTGAGGTATAAAGCAAGAATATGACTATGTTTAATGATCAATGACTATAGAGGTGAGGTAAGAAACCACATTCCGTATTGAAAGGTATGTCATTATGTTTTTTGCCAAGCCACAGTTTTGTAATTAACAGCATCATATACGGAGGTATTTATTTTTAAGAGACAATCTGGTATAAAGTTTGACCCACGAGCATGAACGATGTGACCTTGACACTGTTAAATGCTCTAGACTGCTGTATAAACTGTATGGCTGAGAAGCTTAAAAAGCCCTTTGTGAAGATGATAATGTGTTTGCTGTACCTCAAGAGCACCGATGCCCAGTGCCACACCTGCAATGATCAAAGCATTGTCCTGTATCAGCTGCAGCAGTTTGTCAAAACACCCATCAATCATCTGAAAGAGAAACAACAGCCTTCATCTCAGTTAAAATAATGATCATTAGATTACATCAAGATTCAGGATGGATCACGTTGTTGTTGACACGCATTAAGGTACACATAATGCACCGATACACACTCACTGAACAGTAAATTGGTCTTATACCGAAAAACGTGCTGCAGTATCACTGCATCCAGCAGTGATGTCTGTGATGGTTGTGTTGCAACAAGACTCAGGATAAATCTTTCCTTCGTGCTCTTTGTGAAAAGGGGAGCCATCAAAGTTGGTATAGTTCTTGTATCCACAGCACTTAAACTGGAAGGAGACCACAAAGATAAAAGTGTTAAAAACAAACACATTCTCAGTAGTTACATCAGCAGGGGATGGGACAGGGCACTGGATGAGAATAGTTAAAAAAAACAAAGACAATGATAGGGACCCTTGCTGAAGGGGTTTTTTTGGTCCCCGTTTGTTGTTTGTCTCTCAGGTAGGAACATGAAATTTGGTGGATATCCTTGGGCCAAGAAATGATTCAGTAGATTTTGGTGGTGATCTGAGAATGGCATTTTCACTGTCAGATGTTTATCATATTTTAGCGATATCTATGAAACTAACAGATATCGAGACTCAATTCCAAATAATAAGGGTATCTACAGGGTCAATAAGTCAATTTAATCTAAAAGAGTGATAAGAGGGGTGTCTAAGTGTAACAGCAAATCTGGAGAGTTGTTCAAACTCAGCATTGGTGGAAATGTGAGCTCATTATGAGTGATTTCTAGTTTCTGTTGTCTGGGAATACTTAAAACAGCCATGGTAATTCCATCAACTTACCTATCAATTCAGTGTCAAAGGGGTCAGATGATTTCCTGTGATCATAGGGATGTATACAGTAGTGTTGCTATGGAGATTCACTTTAAAAAAAAATGATCGTACCTCCTCCATGGTAGCATTCCAGAGAGAGGTCAGGCTTTGACTCTCTCCATAGTCCTTTTCAATACTCTTTATTACTTCAACCTCCAGATCATCCAGAAGTTTTTCAACCTGAAAAGGACACACAGAAGATTTTGTGTAATTCATAAAACATTTTAGTGACGTGCTTCATGCTCATCAAGTGTGCAAAGACTGTCCACTGGCAGATATTGCCTAGGAAGATTATGCTCTTTTAATGAAATCAACGCACCAATGGCTGAAATACGAGCATCACCACAGCACCAGCAACCTCGGCGAGGAAGATGATCAGCACAATGATGAAGAACTGGAGGGGGATAAATGCCAAGTAAGCACACTTTCTCACTCTGGACAAGCTTTTCACTTGTTGCCATCTTGCACATCCATGCTACTAAAGTCTGACCACTACAACAACAAAGAGTGAGAATGGCAGGGGCTGAGTCTAATAAAGTGAGCAGTAAAAACACTATTAGTAAGCTTATCAATTATCATAAAGATTAAACCTGAAACATTCAAAGATTCATGAAATTCCCCTTCATGCAGAGAAATCACACCAAAATCAAGTTGATGATTCACATTTCTTATCACTGACAGACTGTTCTCCATGCTTTTAGGAATCATAAGTCTACTTTCATATTTATTATTTCACAAGAAGAAAATTTGTCACTTTGACTTGACGCAAACACTACCATCTACATTCTGATTGGTGATTTAAAGATCTGTATTACTGATTTGATTTTTATTTTTTTGATGTTGTAAGTAAACATCACATTTATGACATAACACAGGTAAGCCTTGGAATACAAATAAATGAGATACAACACTAAGGAAAGAATTTCTGACATAATTTCAAATAATCTCAGGACTCAATAAATTAGTAAACAGTTAGTCACAAGTAGTAACTAGTTATTTAATGTTGAGATTAAATACATTTTTCAATCTTTATCATCATAATTATTATACTTTATCAACTGCACATGGCCTTTTAAACATGGCTCACCGTCAGCAGCATACACTTGCTCTCCCTGATGGCCCCACAGCAGCCCAGGAAGCCAATGGCCAGCAGCACAGCGCCCACAGCCATGAGCAGGTAGCACACATTGGCCAATTGGGCCAGCTGAGGTGGAGCACCCTCCAGGTTTCCCAGCAAGTCCAGCATGGAACTGCTGTCCACTTTCACCCACACTCCCACCCCCAGGACGGCTGCACCTGCCAACTGTATGAGGGGTGGAATACAGCAGGGTAGGGAAAGAAATAAATGAGACAAAAAAAAGAGAGAGGCAGAAAGACAGAGAAATTGCAACAAAGTATGAGGAAAGAGTGGGAACACAGAGAAGAGAGACAGCAGAGATACAAAAGAAAATTCTCAGGAAGACATTAACAATAAAAAGAAATGGCTGTAATTAGAAGAAGTATGGTAATGTTAAGTCATGCTGAATGACTCAGCCCAGGCAACTTCAAAGGACACAAACTGTGTTATGACAAAATGTATTAGGCTTTTTACACCACTTTACTAAAAATAGTACTTCTGAGGTTAGAGCTCTTGTATCTCAAAGAAATAAAGAGGTGGAATGTCACAATTTGAACTTGAGATATGAGATATGAGAGGCCGTTAACACAAGCAGGCAAATGCAAGTTCAACTTGGGGATTCTCTGGAGAGGTTTATTTAGGTGTTGAAACTGTAGCTTAGATATAACTGAAGATAGGGAGCATGTTGAAATTCCCCCTTATGTTATTTTCCCCCTTACATAAATACAATAGCTACAAAATGGGGTTTTACATACAGCTGAAAGAAGTGGCTAACATGCTGAATGAACTGTGTTCTCTCTATTATGGCTTCTTGTTCGATCTATGAAAGAGAGGTGGACAGCAAAGGCTCATGAATTTTTCTGATGATAATTATTCTATGTATTTATTTATTTTGTCCACTTACAAAGATGCAGCCATTGAAGATAAACATCATGGTTTTGAGAAATCCAGAGCAACACATCTTTGCTGGCTGTTGTGGCTTCACACTGTTAAAAAAGAAAACAAATGTTTGTTAATGTAAAGAACATAAGTGGTATGGTATGTACACTATTATAACACCTCTTATTTGTGTCCTTTTGAGACTTCTGGTTCAGTGCACTGGTTTACATTTTACGTAAATAGTCACAGAAAAAATCAATAGTGTAGGATTTCATTGTATCACACACACACACACACACACACACACGCTCACATGCATACACCAGGGTCAAATTTGTTTTAGTAACACATTAACCATAGGGACAGGCTGAGGAAACAGGAGAGGGTTTCAGTCATCTCTCTATGTAGCTAGTATTACATACTCCTCTAAGGGCAAAGTTTTGAGATTACTGAGGTGTTTCAATGTGATCTGCTAGTTCATATATAGTTCATTTTTCTTTATTTTTATTTCATTTATTAAGTACCGTTTGCCAGGTACATTAGTTTCCTGCTCACACATAAGACTCAGTCTGATACAAAGTGAAGAGGGAAAGGTAAATGAAATTCAGTTAATCTTTAACCTTAAATATTTTAAAATCTGTTGATGCAGACAATAGAATAAAACTGGGTTTACTACACTGGGGCAATAGTGCTGACAACTTTCACAATACCTATGCACTTGACTATGGATGAATATACTATAAAATATAGATGAAGAAGATAACATAACAGTGGAGGATGAACAATTTTCAAATTCACCATGTTCCAAATGACACAAATGTTTGCCTGTAAAATGATTTCTTGCTATTCGTCTGAGGATCTCATGACTTATGTTGCCTGCTGGCAAAGCCAAGGTATCAGCTGGGTTGTATTGGTAGTCACACTGCAGGTAGCACAGACTAATCACAAAACACACACACACACACACACACACACACACACACACACACACACACACACACACACACACACACACACACACACACACACACACACACGCAAAGACCTAACACACCTTGCAAGACTACTTCATTGCCCCCA
>OMLB01009113.1:3101-14052 GCA_900302555.1 Myripristis jacobus | reverse complement strand
GAGCACTGGTTTTTTAGTTTGAATCTGAAGTGCATCCAGTGGAGTTAAACAGAAAATTGCTGCAGAGTCATAACCATGTGGCGCACGGTGGAGGTCCGGCGAGAGGCGTTTATCCTCCATCTCCTCTGCATTGGCACTGCAGAAAACTCTGTGATATACTTTACAACCAACTTTGTGTATTATAGCAGACAGATATCTCTCCATCTGCGAGTTAACAGACTGTTCCTTCAAACATGAGCAGTGTTGAACAAATTACTCCTAAAAATAATTACTTACTTTACTGGGTCACTTAGCTGAAAGGTAATAAGTTACTTTTCACAGTTAGTGGAGTGGCATTATACACTTAAAACACAGTGCTGTTATAAATCTGATCAGATTTATAAACAGGAGTGTTGTGTTTAATCCCATTCATTTTAAGGAGACTCACAAAGTCAAATACAGGTATGCAAGAAATGCTGCAGGATTTTCTTCACTTTTGCCAAAATTTATTTATGGCAAAAAAAAATAATAACAAAGGTAATATTCTAATTTAAACAGAAAAGAATTCCTTCCTTAGGATAGGGCTAAATTAAGCACAGAGCAAGCACTTAATAAAAAAAAAAAAGTATTATGTTATAGGTTATGCAGCAAATTACAATACATGTACAAGCCCTTTCTCCCTTGTAATTGCACCTCACATACACTTGGTCTATTTTTCCAGGTGAAACTCTCTGATATGTGCAGCACAGTGCAGCATTCAACCTCTGATCTCCTTTTGGACACGAGTCAACAGACAATGTTTCTCCAAAGAAGAAAAAAAGGTGGAGGCGGTGGGAAGGGGACCCAGGCGTAACCTGTGCAGAAAGCCTCAGCACAGCACAGCACAGTGCTGCACTGTAACATATGAGATTCCTTTCCCTGGAGGGTGAAGCAGCGGAGACGACGTGAGGCGGAGAGAGGCGGGAGGGCGGGAGGAAGTTGTCTCAAACCGCAACAGTTCGGTGAAACACTGACACCTCCGGCTCCAGGCTTTCATAACCAGACTGCATGCAGAGGAGCTGCGTGCCGTGCCAGGCGGCTCCTCTAACCCACTTGTACCAGCTTCCAGCCCGGTGCAGCTTTCAGCACCTGATGGCGTGCACGTGTGGAGCGCCGCCTTCAAACGGTGGCCTGGGGGGATCTGCGCGCTCGATCGGGGAGCATTTGTAAACGCAGCGTCGATTTGCCTCGGCCCTCCCGTGCCCTTTAGCTACGGTGGCCTGTAATTGAGAGACAAAATAAAATCACATTTTGACAATATAGAGGTCTAACCTAGCTGATTAGAGCAGAGATCTAACAGCGATGTCTACTTAAATGGCAATATATCACCAAGCTAAATACTGCAATTATAATACTGCCTTCTCATTTGCTTTTCTGGCTTGAGAACAAGGCTTTTGCAGGGGAAATAGTTTTGAAGCACTTTGCTGTTTTGAAAAAGAGCACTATAAATAACATGTTTTATTATTATCATTATTATGAATGTGTGATGATGCCGATTGCTTGCTCATACCTCCATTGTTTAGCGATTGAGTATTTGATGGGGGTTGGGAGCATCTTGAAACTTTACCGGGGGTTTGTTTCCAAACAGAAAATGAGTTGCAAAGTGATTTCTGAGAGCCAGAAATCTCAGCCATTAATGAACAACTTTATCAACCCCCTGCAGATGATTGTAATTGTGTGCTAACACATAGAAAAAGTCTCACTGGATGATTCTTTAACTGAAACACACCTTTGGAAGTTTTCTTGCAGCCTGGTGATTTTACTGATCATGAAAAATGGGGCAGTTGCACAATATAACTTACAGATATTCACTATTTGATCGCTGGTGTAAATTGAAGCAGGAAATGCAGGTGCACAAACATGTGGCTCCTTCTGTTTTGCTCGATGAAATTGCATCCACTGGCATAAGAGACAGCAGATGTTGGGAAAATTAAACATTTGTCACCTCATTCTGTCTGCAGTTGCATTGACTTCCCTCTCTGGTTGAACACGATGAGCGTTTGGTTTGTGTTTGTGTGTGTGTTTTTGAGCAAACACAAGGCAGTATGAGGTCGACTTTGTGTGAGCCCGACTGTATCAGGTTCACTTTTTTGTTATTAAGTTTGTGCTGTGTGTGTGTGTGTGTGTGTGTGTGTGCAGCGGAGGTTAAAAAAAAAACATGCTGCAGTATCATGTCCAGTCCTGGGATTCCCATGCCGTTTGCCACATCTGGCCTCATCGCCTCATGAGCTTTCATGTTGTCAAAAACTTCCTCTGGTAACCCGATCACCTCATTCAAATTTCCAGGTTTCTCTGCAGAGGGTTTATCTCAGAAAATGCTTTGTGATTATCTGCACCGGTCACAGTCCTGGTCCAAATTAGATTCAGATGGCAGCGAAGGCATCAGTTGGCATGAATGAACTGTTACCTTGACTTCACCTTTTTAACCAATCATTGCCTTGTGACGTTTGATTGAAATTTGTCAAATTGTTTGTGATGTCAGTGTCGGTGGATTAAAGGGGCATTGGGTAAACTACAACCTCCATCAGTGACGAGTACAAACTGCGACAACTTTGATTGAAATTATGACCGTCTATATCAGAAGCACAGACGCCCTTGAGCTACGGTGGCCTGGAATCGACTCAAACAATAAACAAATATTTTTCACGGTAGAGAAGAGTAAGATTAGATCCAACAGGAACACCCACTGAGGAGGTAACCGCACAATGCAAAATGCAAAAAACAACATGCAAAATGCAAGCCAGAAAGTGAGACTTCCCTTATGAAAATGTAACATGTGAAAAATGCCTTTTTCACATGAGAAAATTTGAATTTCATGTGTGAATTTACCATTTTCACATGTGATCGTCAATATTCCCGTGTGAAAAGAAAATAACGTCCCATGTGAATTTTTCAGGTTTTACATGTGAAAAGAAAACAACGTCACATGTGAACTAGATATTTTCACATGTGAACTAGATATTTTCACATCACTGAAAATTTCCACATGTGAAAAGAAAATTGGCCACACAAAGCCAGCTCTCATGTGAAAAGCATTTTCACATGAGACTGGCTTCTGAACTAGAATTTTCCACATGTGACAATATGAAATCACATGAGATTTACAGCTTCACATGTGAATTCCATATTATCACATGTGACTACAGCTTTAACATGTGAGATATAATTTTCACATGCGAAAACAACACATTTCACATTAAATCACATGAGAAATAATCACATGGGGTATTGGCTGACATATGGAAAAGCTAACATGAACATCCCATAAATAATTAAATCACATGTGGCTGTAGATTATGTGATTTCACATGTGATTTTTTTCCGTAAGAGTTAAATGCCAGTAATCTTAACAATTGCCCAAGAATAGCGGGGCCATTGGTGTTGATTAACAACCTTATAAACCCAATGAGGCATATTATTTATATGGAAATTTGCATTTAAAAAATCACTTATTTCCCCTTTAACACCCTCTCCTTAGCTACTACACTGAGACGTTTGCAGGTTCAATTTCCTTCACATCATTAGGGCGTCCATTCCCCCTGGAGTCGCCTAGTCTAACACTGTCTAACACTGCTGGCACTTCTGGATAAGAGCATCCGCCAAATGGTTTACGTTAGAAAACACGCGAATGTGCTGTAATTCATTTTACATTGCGCCGAGCAGGAAATGAGAGCGGTAGTTGCTGCTATGCCGAGTAAAAACGTCCACTCCGAAACACTCCACCTGAGCTACGGCACGACAGCTCCATCCAGTCCGTTTAGCCTCAGAAGCTCAGCGCCGGATTTCTCCCTGCTCAGGTTTTATTGGTAGCTCCTGAGTCATTCTTCCAGACGGGTGCCTTTTTAAACAGCATCAGGTGCCCATTTTTCATTTTTTAATGTTTTATCTGAACGAGAACAGATATGACTTGGGGGAAAAAAAAATATTGGTCCAAAACAAAAGTCTATGACTCAAAATCCTAGGAATTTCGTGCACACTGTCTTATACCTTATGTCAGCCCTGTTACTGTCACTTATGCAATTAGTTAAATGTGATTTCAATTCATGCCTATTAAAATTTCAACATTTTTTTCCACTAATTAGTATTTTGCCATAACAATCTGTAAAACAATGATTTATCAAAATGCCATTTACTTCAGTGATGTCATTACATTTTAGTGGAGCACCCTATAAGTGTTCCCTGTTATTGTACATGATAATTAATCATAATAAACATAATGAAAAGAAACAGGGTTGACGTTTGGGTAACAGGGTTGACAGGAGTAACAAGGTTGATAGAAGCTTTTAATTTAACATAATCACCTTTGCGCTGCTTTGATCCCAACTCTGTGACTTTGCATTTTACATAACAGAGTTGAAAGTAACAGGGTTGACATTTAAGATCATATTGCCCTTCGATCCTCACGTGATCAACAATGGCAGGCATGTCATTAGTGTTTACATGGATTTATGAAATGACTTTTAAGAGCATCAATCAAAAAACATATTAAGCAGGGTGATGGTAAGTAACTTAGTTGTTTTGCCTCTAGGGAACATGATGTCTCTTCCTGAGGACATCATACAAAAAATCTGTAATTTTACAGGAGAACCAAATGTATAAATTTACTTAATTTTTTTTTTTTTTGATGGAAAACACTCATCATGTCAAATGATATCACAAGAAAGAAGACACCTATGGAAATACATTTTTCCCCTTTGCAAAATGGCTTAGTTGCTATCAAAAGAAGTCGATACAATAAAAGCAAAATATTCTCTGGTCATGCAAAGTGTTTTATTAAAGGAAATAAGTAACAATCATTTAACTCAAATTGTATTGAAACATGTCAGAGATGTTTAAAGTGCACGGATTTGGAGGAACGGCTGCACTGTTCTGTGCTGAAAAGGCTCTCAGGCAACACTGCTATCTTTACAATAGTGCCTCTTTCCTCTCTCTGACCTGCCACCCCCCTCACACACACACACACACACACACACACACCATCACCATCATGCTAGTGTTACATGCAGCGATAGGAAATTGCCCAGTCTGATTTCCTGCCATCAAAATGCCTTAGTGTAGCCTGAGCAGAGCCCAGAAGGGAGCAGGGGAGAGCAGGAGGTACAGCGAAAGGTCATCCCTTTATCAGCCCAGGGATTTTATTTAAGGGGACTCCAGAGTCGATGCGAAAATGGGATTTAGTGCGAGCAAAAAAGCCGAGGTGATCAGTGCGAGCGCGCCACTTTCTGCTACTGAAATCTTTTATTCTTTATTAATCCTGCGTTCACCCCCGCAGGCACTTCCTGAATGTCGTGCCGCCGAGCCAAATGAGTGTACTGTAACACAAAACACTGGTGTCTCTCAGTCATCCAGTTACCAGGCCATTTCTAGCAACTTCTGAGACCTGAAAATAATTCCTTTTGGGGAAGGAGCCAATGGGAAACAGCGGTTGAGCAAGCATGCAGTAAAAAGTGGGGTTTTCCAACGGCAACCTGTGCAAATATTCTGTATCTGAGTTTAGGGAAGAAGATAAAACCGAGGCTGTCATCGTATTACAGCTCGCCTCGGGGAAAATTTCATTTGATGGAAGTATTCAATGTCCTGATTAAGTTACGGCGATTGTTGTTGCTTTACTTCTGAGCGGATTATGAAAGCAGTGCCACCTAACATTTTGTTTTCAAAAAATCATCACACCTTTCACCTCTGCTTGAAGAGTTTTTGAAGTACTTACTTGCAATTTAAGCTTTTTAAGTCTTTGCTCATTTTATTTTTAGGTTTAAGTGTCATAATTACGTTGAGTGTTTGTCATTTATAGTTTAAAAAAAGGCACTTAAACTGTTTTGAGCTTTTTGTGGGAAAAAATACTACCACTACTGTTGCTACAAATATCACAAACGATGATGATGATGATGATAATTTCACACTTATTTTATAATGTGATAGTGAACCTCACAGGGAAGTATTTTCCACAGTCAGATCTGAATTCAAGTCCATTAAAGAAGAGTGGCCATTACACTAAAAATAATGATAATAATAATTATAATACGATAATAAAGTGCCATATTGTAATGGCACTTTCTTGTGTAATCTAAAAAAGGCTACATAATTAAATTATAAGACCAAAAAAAAAAAGCTAACAGGTATAATAAAATACTGTGTGGCTGACTGCATTAATGCCCTGTGGAAAATGAAAACTGATAATAATAAAACATTTCATTTGTATTCTTGGTACTCAGAGACACTTAAGTAAAAAGAAATAAAATCACATGGAATAAACAACAATAAACAAACATGATGTAAAAATGCTATTAATGTATTGACAAATTGACTTATTACATGCTTACTGTTTCAATATTATTGTTACAGTGTCTGTTAATAATAAGCTACAACCCTTGAGAAGTAGTAATTTGGTCATTTTAATGATCGGACATTGATGTATGTGGGATTTTATTGCATTAACTGGTTTTATTACATTCTCAAACCAATTTAGAGGAACATTTTAGTTTCATTTTAATGAGTGGATTTGTTATATAATTTGTCGGTGCTGTCCATGGCTTATTCAAGCCGCACATGGCAGCTTTGCACTTTGGAGCCCCAAGCGGCAGCAGGAAAGAAATGTTGTTGTTTTTTTTGAAAAGTTTGAAGGACTTCATTAGCCCGAAGTCATGTAGCGTAACATCACCAGGCTGCACGCTCCTCGAATCCAAATATGAGTGGAGGCTGTGAAAAGTTTGAGTCCAGCTCTGTCTGGACGGAGCGCTCGCTCACAGCGTGTTTAGGAGACACTGTTCTTCTTGGCACACAGGAAATGACAAATCAAAACTGAAGATTTCCTGCCAGTGACCATACCCATAATCCACAGGGTCTTAATTAGCAGGGATGGGACGCTATTCTCTAGCAGCCCCAGTTGATTTAGGCGGAACAGACTGGTGTATTTTTACATTTTAAAAAATCTTGCCAAGTGCAGCTTTAAAGCCTACTCAGTAAATCCAGAAACCATACTAAGCCCCGGTTTGTTCAGCCTTCCTGCCGCTGCCTGGACTCGGAGCCACGAGCCGAGCCGCTCATCGCACCACTGAGGCTCGTAATTAAAAATCTCCAGTTACTTCCTCCTTACCTCCGCTGACCCCCGCCTCGTGGCTCAGCCGTGCCCAGGGCCGGCGGACCGCCTCCGGGGAGCCACGGGAGGAACTTGGCCTGGGCGCTGGATGGAGACCGGACGACGTTGGGAAGTAATGGGGATGTTGACTCAGGGGTGACGGGGGTGGGCGGACGTGACCGCTGAAGGACAGCGTGCCAGGTAAACACTTGGCACTCGCCACGCCAGATTAGCCCCCGCGTATGATGCCAAGCGTGCCAGGCTGTGTTATACGGCTCGCTGTCTCGAAAGAAAATGCGGAGGTTTAAACGGGAGTGAACCGGCAGAGGCAAAACGGAAAGACAGAGCGAAACCAGAGACAGGAACTCACTGAACGGCGTCGAGTTTCTGTCTCTTGGGACGTTGTTATGAAGCAGCATCTAACACCCTGGAATGTAGGAATGTCCTGTGACGTCTTTCTCATCAGGTAGAGAGCAGCAGGGGAAAAAAAAAAAGACAGCCGCCTGAGAATTCAAATATTGCCGCTCCAAGGAAATAGGGGAGGATGGACACACAGGTACAGTTTCCAGCAGGAATGAAACCGAGAGAGGGAAGGAGAGAGAGAGAGAGAAAAAAAAACATGTGCTGCAAAAAAAATAAAAAATCTCCATCCTAACAAGTCGCTCAGTGTCATATTCCGTGTTAACGTCCTCAGCTCTGCCAATCCCATCAGTGCTGCTCCTAGAAAACTAGAAAACTTTATTTTTAAGTTCTGGTGGAGACCCCAAGGTTTCCAAACAAATACCCTGCATTATGTAATACTGCAGCCATAAATTAATGCCATCTTAGGTTTGAATAGTTCATGAGCGTGATGTAGTTCCAGTGAAGTGCTGCAACAAGCATATACACATGTAACATGTATATGGTAGAATAAGGTTTTTCAAACTTTGAAGGGAAATTTAAGGGAAAATCAGAGTTTAAAGGGTTTAAAATGTTTTTCTTCAAATAAGATAAAAAAAAAAATCCCACTTGTTTCCACTTGTGCCAGTCAACTTGAATCAAGTCTCATTTTCTTGATCCTAGTCAGCTGATCTGCCTTGTTTCAGCATATTTATCCTTGTTCCCAGAAATATTAACAGCACTGGAAACAAGTGGGATTATCTCATCCCACTGGTGATTTTTTTTTATTATTATTATTATTTTGTTTGAATAAAATCAGTATTTTAAGGCTGAATATGTGGCTAAATGACTTTTTTTTCTTTTTTTTTTGCAGAAAGCATCAGAGCCCAAAACAGAGGAAGAAAACCTATTCAGATGAACCATAATGGAATAATATTTGAGTTATTTATCAATGGCCAGGCCGAGGCTAAAGGTAACAGTGGCCCCGTGTCCGAGGGGCCCCCTCCCTCATTAGCAGCCCTCTGTGGTGAGCGTGTTGGAGTAGCAGAGGGTCATACGTACAGTGAGCGCCCTGTCTCCCTCATAGGCTCTTTCAGCCGTGTGGTTTGGCAGCCAGCGCCGCGATGTAGGTGGCTGTGTGTGCAAAGAGATATGGGGACCTACGTGTGCCCGGCTTAAGTATTCACTTTAGCTCTGCCGTTTGGGTACATTAGCTACCGAGAGGGCCGAGGTGACGGCGTACTGCGGCTAATCCCTCGCCCCTAGCCTGCGCTTGACATTGCGCGGTGCATTATTTTTGTCATGCAACTCCGGTTTAAAGCTCTAATGAGGAAATCCAGGCCTAAGCTTTCCCAAACAGCCAGTTCCCTGCAAAAAGGGGGCGGCTATCTGCAGAGCGGGCGAGCAAATGTGGACGCACTGCAAAAAATCCCCATCGTAGCAAGTCTTTTACACTCATATTCCATTTTTGAAATCATAATTTCCTCAAACAAGGTGGAAAGTCTGTGCTGAAAAAGGAGGTTTGTGCTTCAGAACAGTAGGATTCTTATGAGCATATTCAAAATTTTAAAAAAAAAATTGAAAAGGTAGCACATCCCATATTTTCAAGTCAAGAAGGACAAAATACTCACATTTCACCTGTTTATTTGGCTAAAGAATTGGTTAAAAAAAAAATCTTGACAAGGTAATCCCTTGTTTCCAATGCAGTTTCACTCGTTTCAGGAATTTTAATAATAATTTTTCTGGGAACAAGTATAAATATGTTGAAATAAGTCAAAATAAAGCAGATCAGCCCACTAGGATAGAAAATGACACTTGATTCAAGGAAATTCAGGAAAAAAAGATTATTAACAGTAGGTAAAAAAGTTGGATTATCTAATCCTAATGGCTGATATTCCCCACCAAAAAATCCTTGCTTGAAGAAAAACTAACTAACACTCAACACCAGATTAAAAGACCTGTTGTATTTAACACTTTTTGCAGTGTAATGTCTATTTCAATGACGGCGATGACGTTTTCTGCAGCTATGAGCACACGCAGGTACAGCCCAGCGTCTGGCCAAACACATATCAGCACCGTTTCATATCAAAGAGCTGCACGCTGCCTCTTTATTTTGGCAAACAGCGATGTTTGCTTCGAATTAGCACTTTTTAATAAACTCATTTGGTCCTGTACATAGTGTTAATGCACAGTTTAAACACGGGCTAAATCCTTTTGACGTCTGTCTGGGTAAAGTGGGCTCACGGGGAGCTTAGACACCTTTCCATAAGACAACACAGAGCCATGCCGGGCTTCCTCGCACAAATACCCTTTGTGGAAAACACAGAACGGGCTCTCTTGGAAGTCTTAAAGCAGAGAAAACAATCTCAGAAAAAAAGGCTTTAGCTGTAGCCATTGTGGAAATCAAATATTTTACTGCCATACTTGGTGATCTACTGCATTTCTGCTCCGCCCTGCAGAGGAAATACTTCAGCATTAATTGTGTTTCTGCCGTCAGAAGCTACAAGGAGTGGCAAAACGTCCACTTTAACAAGTCATTTAGTTGCATAATTAGTGTTAAAATCCATCTTTTCTTAAAAATCTGCCAGTGGGATGAGATACCCTGTTTCCAATGTGGTTTCTCTTGAGTAAAGTAGGTATAAATATGTTAAAACAGGGCAGAATAAGGCAGATCAGCGCACGAGGATCAAGACAATGACACTTGGTTCGAGAAAATTCGGAAAGAAATTGATTTGCATCGGAAACAGTCTGATTGTCTGCACTTATTTGAGGAAAATCAAAATTTGAACACTAAATATGAGACTAAACGACTCGGAGATTTTGCAGTGAATGCAGTTTTGTACTCCAGCATGCTGCTTTCGTTACTCTCTGCAACACTGAATATCGAACTGAACATAGAAGAGAGGTTTCTCTAGCCGCTGCCACCGTGCAGCACCGGGGACCGATCTGCATTCGCAACGCCTGTTAAATTATTTCTGCTCCGTTTTTATAGAGTTTTTCCTCCAAAGGTATTTTTCTATTTATTTCCAGTGTTTGCCTTCGTTTTTTTCCCCCCCTCTGAAAATAAAGTATGAGGGCTGTTGGGGCCGGCGGTTACGGAGCAGGACCTTGATATTGCTTCAGGCCTGTGCGGCTTGTCCTGGTCCCCTGCCTGTGTACACTGAAGCCGGGGCCAGGGCCGTGCTGTGCCGAGCCGGTCTGTGCCGTCCTGTGCTGTGCTGTGCCGCGACGCCGGCTCCTCGCTAGGTGCCAAGTGATTTTTATCACTGGGAAAACAGTCTCCTTCCCATCGGCCCATCTCGGCCCTCTCAGGAGCATATGAATACACTTTACACTCACACGAAGCAAAACAGGTAACCCGAGATCAGGCCTGGAGCGAGAGCTGAGCCCACTGCCGCAGGTAAAAGGGCTGCTGTGTGTGCGTGCGTGTGTGTGTGTGTGTGTGTGTGTGTGTTGGACAAACTCACAGTAGTGGGTACC
>OMLB01009112.1:1317-38278 GCA_900302555.1 Myripristis jacobus | reverse complement strand
TTCCGCTACCGGCTGCGCTTTCCTCGCTTACTTAGCTTTTTCTCCTGATTGCCACCCGCCCCCATTTCATCTCTCAGTTCAGTACTCCGTCAACCTCAACACACTTTCAAAATGGACATGCTGTACGTACATGCAGTCTCTTTGTCTCGCTCGTGCTGCCCCACACACCACGAAACACGCACTTTCTTATAAAAACTACGCATTCATACACTCGCCCCCCCCCTCCCCGCACCGACCACCCCTCTGAAAATGCAGCTTGGTCTGAGAGTAATGTCTCCTGACAGCTTGGCACTAAATATGTTGCAGAAAAGCAGGAAATCACTACACATGTCCATAAACAAATGCTTATTTTTAGCAAAAGAAAAGTACTAGTTTATTTCCTAAGTGGGTAAGCTTTGACAGGTTTCTGCCAGGGACAAAAAGGCAGGGGAGAAGAAAAGAGGTTCTGTTTTTATGTGTGTGTGTGTGTGTATTGTATACACTGTGCGAATCTATATCTGTGTGGTAATCTAAAAAGCAAGAAATCCAACTTTCTCTTTCTTCTCTGAGGCTTGGCTTACATTTGTTTGATTTTTGATTGAAAACAACAGGCTTGACAGACTACTGGTAGCACTGATTTCTCATTGGGCCCCATGGTTTCAAAAATCCCCTTAAATATCTCCACTGGACTTGATTCCTCAACCACGGAACAATACCTCTTGGCATTCTGGGATGCAGTGGAGGCATACACAACCCCAATGAACAGTTAGATGAAAACACTTCTGCGATCAATCGGCGCCTGAGGCAAAACTCCCATTCATGATCGTCCTCTCAGCAGTCAAGTTTCAGGAAGCAGGCTTCAACTCAAAAAATAACCACACAGGAAAAGAATATATCCTCAAGAGCGCATAAACTTCTAAAACTACAAAGCTCTGCCCACCTGTTTGTCTACTGTTCAAGTTTACCTGCTACACATTGACACCGTCTCCTTGCTTAGCCACAACACTGGGGTATGTAAGACTGTGACCACAAGGCAGGCTGGAGCCAGGGAGGACACAGATGGAGCCTGTGGTAGACGCCTGGACTTCACAGACCTAAGCCAGGAGAGCGAGTAATCCATCAGGCCATGGCACACAGGCGCCTGAGGGGGGCCAGCCGCTGATCCTACAAGACTGATTGGGCCTCTGCGGGAGACCCAACCCCCTGACTACATGGACATCAGTGTCTGGCTCGCTCCACTGAGGCTTGATCTGAACTGGACCGAGCCAAAGCATTGACCTGCTTCAGCTTGGACGCTGCGCTAGGAGCTATCTAGATCACAGATGACACTCTGCATAAACATTTTGTATGAGCTCCATCAAAACATACAGCCTGAAGAGCAGGTGTCCTGTCCACATTTTGCGTCTTCACTCAAACAAACTCAGCATTCATGCAGTACTATAAAATGGGTCACCCTTCCAGTAAAAAGAATCCATTATCCCTCCCTGTGTATTTACCTGTATGTCAACCCTGAAAGTGACATGCCTCTACCACTGTAATTGCATAGTAGTTAATTATATACACATACAGTGTGAAACTTTTGACAAGGTGATAGCAGTCTAATTACTTTATCCTGCGGTCTGCTGAGTCGAGGAGGTCAGAGACAGCGTCAGCCAGACGAGCGACTAGAACCTGCGCCAGCCAAGGCAACCCAGATGATTGACAGGTGAATGAGTAGACGGAGAGATAGTTAGACAAATGGAACCTAAGATATAGTTTGACAGACAGATGGGAGCGTAAATGGATGGTTTGGCAGCATGATAAGGTAAATAGGCTGATGGATCACCAAACAAATGCAGGAGGAGGAAGGAATACAAGAGAAGAAAAGAAAAGAATGCCTGCCTGCAGACAACAAAAGATAGGAAGCCAGATAGCCTGATAAACACAGATGGATTGTGTTGATACACAAGGAGGCGGGGCAAAATCGATAGATTGTTTTATTCTATTTGCTTGGCAAACTGGAGATTTGATGTGGCTGGTATCACGGCGATCTGTTTCCGATGGTGCCTGGTGTGACTGTTACAGATGGTGAGATAGGGACACATCTCAATCTTTGGCTAGAGCCTATCTTAGCTGTAGTGCTAGCCACTGCCGTCAGTGGTGTTATCACGTCTGAGTGTTATCAAGGAGAAGGCGTGCCCAATAAATCTTTTCCTATAAGCCCCGTGCTGCAACTGAGGGAGAGCTAACAAAGGCCATTACATGGTTTTGAGGGTGAGGGGGTCTCACTTAGTGAGCATAAATCATAAGGTGATAGAAGGATCCTATAAGAGCTGTTAACCCCTGGCCTTGGCAAGCACCTGGAAGAAACAGATGCCTCAAAATGGAGGCTAGGATACTTCTATTTCTTCTACTCAGATTTGTGCAAAACAAAATGGATGCCCTGACAACCCGATGCCTCATTACTGCCGCTTGCGTTTATCATGTCAAAATGGAAGACAAGGGTATGTGAAGTTTAGAAGCAAGGGCTCTCCTAGTTAGAAAGGTGGCTTCTCTCTGTGGTTCCTTGAGGGACATGGGGGTGCACAGCAACAGCCCTGATGAGTGTTGCAGGGCTTATAATAGACAGGAGAGGCCCAGAAAGCATGCCCTTTAGAGTTGCAGCATCTCTCACTGCCTGACAGCTTACAGGGGCTA
Organism: Myripristis jacobus; assembly: GCA_900302555.1. Classification (NCBI taxonomy): domain Eukaryota; kingdom Metazoa; phylum Chordata; class Actinopteri; order Holocentriformes; family Holocentridae; genus Myripristis; species Myripristis jacobus. The sequence goes on along the minus strand of OMLB01009112.1, from coordinate 35,623 downwards.
CGCTACACAATGACACCTTCACAGTGCACTCAAGATGACACACAAACACACACCCGCTCACAGGTGCATAATGCTCAGACACATATCCCGAGAAACACAAAAAAGTTTGGCAGCACATGTGCACACAATTACACACACACACACACAACACGCAGAGGTGGATGTGCACACACTGGCATACAGATACACACAAGCACACACTAATCATTTTGAGATGTGGAGATAATACCTGACACGTGGATTCTCAGCATCATAGTGACATACTTATAAAACAAGCGGGCCTATAAAAACAGCCTGCATTCACCTCAAGAAGGTGGTTATGGAAATAAACATCTGTTGGTGCCATGTTAAAAAAAAACACTGCAACTCTCTCACTGTAAACAAAAACAACAGAAAAAAATATGGCTTAAGCCCCACATCTAGGACTATTGTTAGATGTGTGTCAACAATAGATAAAGAGTGTTTACAAGGAGATGCCTGTTTGACCGATAGTTTGCAGTCTGTAAATCAGTCCAATCATCCATGTGGGGGTGACATTGCTGTACTCCACCACAAATCTCCTTTTCAAGTATTGTAAAATAGGAAATAATACATATGGGTAAAACACTCGCAAAATCTTGAAATCAGGGTATTTATGTGGGCTTGCTGATGGCTGCAAAGAACAGACGATTTTCAAAACAGGTCCAAATGGTGCAACAGTGGAGCACTGAGAGACTGATGCAACTGCAGGATATCTGCATTTGGTGCTCACTGTAAACATGCTTTAGTGTAATGTACACACTCATCATGTAATCTATTTGACTCTGTATGATCAACATCCAGCAGAACCTACTGCACTGTGCACAGTTTACCATATTCTGCCACCCATAGCCCAGTTCAGTAAACACTTCTGCTCAAAGAATCTGCAACTGGTTATTCCATCCAGCTTCTTCAAGTTCTCCACCAACAACCCCCATCCAATCTCAGAACTCTCTAGGACCTCTCACCACTGATGCCTTACCAAAGTAAATAAAACATGGTGTTGCCTGTTATTTATTTATTAATCCCTCTTTTGATGTGTCCCAGTGCGCAGAAAAGAGCGGTGGTGGAGATCACAGAGCGCCTTGTGAGGGAGCGCCCTTGCTCTTTCCTCAACGCCATCACCATCAGGCCCATTTGGCCATGTGAAGATGCGCCCCTCCGTTCACACGGGAGTGGCTTCCAGACAGACTTTTCTCTTTCTCTATCACCATAAATCATTCATCGTGAGAGATGTTCCCCCATGTACACAAAACACCAACAACCTTTCCAGTGATGGACCACACTTTGCTGCTTTCATGTTTTGCTTTTGCGCCGCCAGTGTGGCTGTCAATGTGAGTTTTCGCGTACAAGAGTTACAGTAAAGGTGAGAGACGCTGAAAAGACGGAAATACATTCTCTCAAGCAGCAACAGTAATGTAATTACCTGTAACCGTGATAGAAAGCTTCCTTGAAGTTTCTTTTTAAATCCATTGATATTCATTTAAAACCAATGAAACCCTGACAATTTTTTTCCCTTTAATGTGTTTGCTATGGCCCTACTCTCAAGAAATTTGATTTTATTATACAGCAAAAGGTGAAAAAAGAAAAAAAAACTTTGATAGACAGATGGTAATTTATTCACCTCCCCAAACATGGTTGTAAGATGTGTCTGTGCCATGACTGATAAGCTCAGTTGCCGTCCTCTGGTAAAGTAAACGCATATGCATTCATCTTCCTTAACTATGTCTGACAGTTACTGTCTATCACGGCTCCACAACTGGCGTAGTGTGTGTGGGTGGGTTTCTTCATTCTTGTGCGAATTTATGAAAGCGTGCTCATATGTATGTGCATGTGTTCGTGCGTGTCTGCATGGCAACTCCACGGTAAGGTGAGGTTGTTTGCAAGCGCATGCAGGTTGATAACGCATGCCCCCCAGACCAGACATCTCAAGCGACAATGGATTTCGTGCGAATGAAAAATTCATCTGTCCCTTTCACTTATTCATCAAGGAGGAAGATTTTTCTGCAGGGATGCCCTCCAGAGATGTGGCGCTCACATGCCAGGCGGCCTGCCACCACTTTACCCGCAAGGTTTTCAATAAAACAAGCAAACAACATGATTCCAACACCTATAAATAAGTGATCGTTCCTGAATAAAGTGCTGTATACAGAGCCCTCACTGAGGCCACTCATCACACTTTAATGAGGCCCTGTACCGGCCAAAGTTCTCCCTCTCCTCGCTCCCTCCCTCTTTCTCTCTCTTTATCTTTCACTATCTCTGAGCCGAATCAAGGGAACAAAGTCAGTGGAGGTAGGTGAGACAACAGAGGTAGAGGCACATTCAGATCATCATGTCATCACCTGGCTCAACATTGGTTAAGATACAGCACTATCTGTTCCATGATTTATGAGGCTATCAGCATTCGCGTTCCATCTCTCGCTCTCTTCTCTCTCACACAGACACACACACACGCACACCCAAACACACACAAACTCCTCAAGTTTCTTTTTTCCTTCCCAGTTATTTTCTCTCTTGCTGGAGACAGGTTGTTCACAGCAGTTTGAACATTCAGAGTATTCAGAGTGGATGGCTCGCCAGATGCTGGGGCGTCTGTCAACGTGGTGCTATTGTTAGCTAGTTTTTGATGAGATTTACATGGCAGAAAAGCCATCAAATAAGATATACTACTGAGAATATGAGAAGGGATCACACCTAATCCCCACACCTGCTTGTTGGCAGCGCTAAGTCTCTTTTCCATCCAGACCAACACACACAAGCGGAGATACATGCATCCACCAACCCACACCCACACAATCAAGACTGCAAACTCGGAGCGATAAATGTGAGAGTTACACAGCAGCTTGAGTCCGATTTGGATGTGGGTTTTCCCAGGGCTCAAAGGCTCCCAATTACCATACTGGCTAAAAAACTAACATAGACAATGAAATAACACACGCACACACACATATACACACACACACGCACACACACACACAGAGGTGCATTAAACTGGGAGTTCGCTCACACCCACTGTCTGAAGTGTACATCACACACAAACACACACATACTGGGCACATCAAACCTGCGCTGATTAGAAAGGAACTAGGTCAGCGGTGCCCCAGCTAGTAGCACTTTGTGCTGTGGCCCCAGTAGCCCCGCTGTTACCCAGAATCCCTTGTCTGTCTATGTCAGAGCCACAGCCTGCGGCAACACACCTGTGTCCACAGTCCTTCACTGGGATCAATTAGCATTAAAGTTTCAGAGCTGCCCTTCCCCTGTGTGGACACAGTGTAGACTGGAGGGGGACAGCCTGAGAACAACCACAGAAAGACACCGACAAAGAGACCAAAAAAAGAGACAGATACATAGACACAAACCTTGACACACAGACACACAAACACACACACACACACACACACTGTATCCTGTCCGTCAAGGCCAGCATGTCCAAGGGCAATGCAAACATGTTTTACATACACAAATGTGGCTGTATTTTACGCCGGCTTATTTTACAGTTCATTTTTGCTTCTGCGTTCCCTGGAATGAATCCCTGCTCGACCTTACTAATGCCTCCTTCTTCGACACGAAAACAAGCTGACTGAACTTTTCACTCTGTAATTTGTTAATAGAGGGAGAGAGGGAAGAGTTTCAGTGAGATCCTGAAATATGATAAAGGAGTAGAGTGTAGACTTGAAGAGAGACTCAGGTTTGGAAGCGGGGATAGCAGCAGATGAAGTTTCCCTCTCTCGGAGCACAGCTGGATGCAAGAAAAAGATGATGCCAGTTTGTTGTGCGCGTATTCAGTTTCTACCTCATGGATCTGGTTATTTTGATCTTGTTAAGTATAACTGAATCATTTCCCCTCTATTTAAAAAGTCAAACCTAAAAATGGTTAGTGCAGAGTTTTCATCAAAAGTCTTGATTACATTTTGGCTATATGAGTGACAGAAACTTGTGCAGACCTTTTAAGAGCTGTGTCTTATGTTTTGATTTGCCATTTACAGTCTTACAATGATAAATAACCCAAATAATTCTTGAAACTTGCAATTTTTTGGTTTACTCTATCAATATTTTGACAAATTTCAAGTCTTTCAAATGCAGCTGCAATTTACAGAGGCTATTTGTGAAGTTCCATTACAGTTTTTATTGACTGCTAATGGGAATTTCTCAACACAGATGTCATATTTTCAAAACTCTTTATGCAGTTGGCATAACGGCAGTTTACATGGGCTAAACTGTAAACCACTTTTCATGGCTGTGACACAAAACACATTCAGTGACTGGATGTTCCAAAATTCATGACTTCTCATTCAAATTAACGCTGCACAGTTATAGCACATTTTGCAGATGCTCACACACACAGTTTTAACAACTTTTAAACTTAAGCTAAAAAAAAAAAAACATAACACAATGAAATTCAGCATCTACAAAAGACAAGGCACAGAGAGCGAGAGGTGCCCGTGGTGGCAGTGGAGGATTGCCTGGGATGGATCCGACATTCCAAAATATTCTTTTCAAGGTGTACGGCAAGAGAGGACACCCGATGTGATCAAAGAGATATAGATAATTATTTGTGGCCCAATCACCAGAGCATGTTTGAGTAACTTGCATTCCCATCCAGGAGTACATAATGTGCATATATAGTGTGTTTACCCTTTTTTTGTTCCTGGAGATTTTGTTTTACATTAAACATATATATCTATATCTATATCTATATCTATATATACATTGTTTTGTCAGAGTTTTGCTGAATTTCTGTTTGATTTCTTTGACATTATGCATAGTCCTATCCAAAAAAACACCACCACCAACAAAAACAAACATCAGCAGCAGCAACAGTAACAACAACAATCATAATTCAAAGACAATTTGATATATCCTGTAATGCCATTGGTAGTGTTTTTTGGCCATTCTGTGATGAATCTGAAAATGACCTTGTGGAACGGCAACCTTTGCTCATGTTTTGGCAGACTGAGTTGATTTTGCGACACGTGTGAGGTGATTTGATAGTTGCAGTGCATTTTGGAGGCAATACTAACTGCTGCGCCAAGCTGTGCTTTGGTAGACAGAGCTGTGTTAAGAGTTTTGAAAATGTGACTTCTGTATTTGGGACTGCTTGTTTGCAATCAGTAAAAACTGTAATAACAGCCTTGTCCACCCACAGTTGGTTGTGTTTTTCTTGACAACTAAAGCTCTAAACCTTAACTTTCCCGAAGCTTGATTTGTGGCAATAAACATGATTTACATGAGTTGTTATGTTCCAAGTCCTGTGAAAGGCTATGCCAGTGTTTTATCTTCCAAGTTACAAGAAGTATCATGTAGCTAATCACCAGTTAACACACAGTCAACAAGAAGGCGGTAGCATTTGTTTTGAAGAGCCAGTATAATCCTGGGGCTTCCACCTGAGGGGGGCTTTCCACCGCAGTGTGTCAGTTTACAGGGAGTCTGGGTGTGTTTGTTTGGGTATCCCAGCCAATTTGTGTGTGTGTATGTGTGTGAGTGTGTGTGCATGTGCGTGTGTGTGTGTGCAACAGGGGAAAAGAGCACTGAGGGCAGCTGTACCTGTGCTGCCTTGTGGCCGTCTCTTGACAGTGCCCTTCACATCACAGCATGGGCCTGGACATTGGATCTGACAGAAGTGACCTCTATACCACATCACCCTCCTGACACACACAAACACATGCCTGTTCATGCACAGGCACACACAGCAACACAGACATAAACACACACACCAGGTAACGCCGTGGCACAGGTGGAGATACAACACTGGCTCAGATAGAACAAGGCGACAGAAACAATTAAAGCACAAAAGCTAAAACATGCTCATTAAGATATACAGAAAATGTATGGCACATGGATCCATTCTTACACATCTGTGCGCCACACAACCACACAGGACACACTATCCCCTCAGCTCCGCTTCACAACCCAGCCCCAGAGTTAGACAGCTATCAATAGGGATTCCAGCAGAGCGGCTGCTAGACAGCATTGGTAAACAAAGAGGGGACACAAAAAGAGCCTGAATCAAAGGCAGAGCGGGGACCCTGTTATTCCCTCTGAGCAGGAAATCATTTGCTGGCAATTTGTGACTCATTCTGAACATTCTTGAGTGGGTGCCGTTTGCCGAATGTGTGTGGCTGGGGAGGTGCGGGGTGAGGCGAGCGGGGTGTGGGGTTAAACTTCACCTTATATATTTAAAATGTCAAGCCATTTGTTCTTTAAAATGTCGCCATCTCCAGAGACTTGTTGGCTAATCAGAACGTTTGTTTAGCTTGTGTCAAACAGGAGGCAGTGGGACGTGAATTGATGGGATTCAATGCAGGCACAATTCAATGTGATTGATAGAGTGGAGGAAATACTGAGACTTGCATTTTTCCACTCTGTAAATAAGCAAAGTACAGTATTTGCACCCTGTTGTGAAATTCACAGCGGTATTGAGTGAGAATTTCATTTGACCTCACATCCTTAAGCTATGCAATCAATACTATGCTACATAGCCACTTTGTTCCACTGATTAGCCTTATCTTAATCCCCATAAACATAACATCAAGGTAAACCCACTTTCTCTGCATTTGAATAAGTTGCTACCAGAAAGACATTCACCTGGCCTCCTTTATGCCTAATTGAAATGAAGTTGGGTGACCTTTGGGTGCCTATAGGGGCCTGCTAGTTCCACTAGACCCTCGCTATCTTTCATTTGCTACATCCTCATAAATCAGCCTGCTCCAGTGATGGTCTCGACCTTTCTCATGACATTTCGAACTGGTCACATCCTCTACCTGGGATTGTGGCACCATGACAGGCACCCAGCTATGGTACATGAAGATGAAAATGACTACCAGCAGAAAGCACAGGGAATAAATAAACCTCTGGTGTCGGGAAGAGTGGCCAAAGTTGAGCTGTTGTGTGTGCACAGCTTAGTGAGAGACAGCTTCATACAAAGAGCATGCTCAATGCCTCATAGATTTTGATAATGTGCTGAATGCTTAGACTGAATGCTTTGACTTTGAGAATACTCAGCCAAACACATTTACAATACACACTTGAGCAGAGTCAGGAAGAGCTTGAGATTTTCTAAGGGCACTATCTAAAATACTTGTGGTGGGAAACATTCTTATCATTGAAGCCAGATGGGTTTACAGGTTATTCCCTATTGCTGTCTTTGAGGAAGATTCTCATTGTGCAGTATCTATGCATATCTACAATCATAAAACACTACCAATAGCCTTCCATACTGTGCTACTGTGCACATACTATAGTGTGTTGTGTGTGCGTGTGTGTGAGTGTGTGTGCACTACAGGAAGAGAAGTAAAGGTCCACTTGTGACAAGTCTAGTGGGAATAGGAACATCTGGTGGACCGGCTGCTCCTCTGGTTAACATGCTCCTCCTCAGTGGCCCCCGTCGACACATACCCGGGCATCACACACACACATGCGCTGACACACACACACACTCACATACACATACATATGGACACAAACAAAGTGAGGTGCGCGTACATACACATGCATGAGTGCAAACATGCGCACACACACACACACACACACCCCACAGACACACACACACGCGCACACACACTCTTCTCCCCTGCCTCCCTTGGCTATTCTTGTCATATACTTCTTAGCCAAATCCACATATACTGTGCATCTTGTGTAAATAAGGGTCCATTGCATCAAGTGACGAGGCACGATTACCACAAAGGACTGAGGTATAAATAGAAGGCATATCATTCATGGATTGACGCTAAAGAGCAACTATGTCCAATCTGCAACCAGATGCTCCTCTGAGCTGAATTAAAGCCTGCATTATTACTGGTGGAAAATGTCATGTTGTTGGCAAGGTGAACCTCATTCACTCCAGGCCCTGTTCTTGATGTAGCTTTGCATGGATTTGTGCTGGCTAATTCCCATATCCATGCTGTCATCTACTCCACAGAGAGCCATGCCTTATTCCCTCTCTCACTTCTCCTTTCTCTGTCACACAAACACACACGGAAAGCTTCACTCTCAGCTGTACTCACATTTTGAGAGGATGTCATGTATACCATATTCAATTAAGAGCCGCTTCACCCACATTACCTATGTAATATTATAGGCTGAGGTAGTGTAACATATTAACTCAAGAGACTGCGTGAGTGTACAGTCGTGTAACAGAAGACAGGAGGAGCGGGTCACACCACTCATGAAAGGTTGAGTGGCTTGATAGAAGCAGCAGTAGTCTTACTAGAATGACTGTTCACTGCCTCCAGGGCTGGCATTTGGCGCCCTAGGCGAGATTTTGGACTAATAACTCCGAGGCTCCCTACACAGACACACAGACACACGGACACACGGACACACACACACACACGCACACACACAAAGAGCTTTTCTGCAGGCTGCAGCCAAGTCTTGGAGGAGGAGGAGGGGGGTGGGTGGTGGAAGCAGACTACACACCCTGGATGACCTTGCCAGCCTGTGGAACACTCAGCTGGTCTCCTGCCAGGGCCTCAGCACCCCTCCTTCACCAATCTATGTAATGGCAGCACTAATGATGGTGAGGCAGCTACCACCTCTGAGAGCAGTAATTCAGACACTGCTAACACTATCGCTAGCACTGCCACTCCATGATGATGATTAGCTCCTGACATCTGTGTCAGCCACTCCAATACCTACTGGCTTCTTTGTGGTGACATTGACAAAACTAGATAATTAGACAAACAGCGCGTCCACACACTTACACTGACTGCAACAGGGGAAATAAATAACTAAATAACTAAATAAATAAATAAAACAACGGTGGGAATTTGAACAGGAATACCACTCTCCACTTATTGCCCATGTTTACCAGACTCACGGCTGAGAAATAGAGCGTATTGATTTTCCCTTTCAGAAAAATAATACTGAAGAAGAAAGGAACATAAATAAAAGCAAGAAAACTAGAGAATGCTAGGGAGGGGAAGAGTGTGGGTGCAGGTGGAGTTGGGGGTCGAGGAAGAGACGAAATAGCCAAACATGAAAAGGCTTTTTCGTGTTATTGGGAAACAGGAGTAAATAGAAGCCTGAACTCTTGAAATGAGGGGTTATTTTTACATGGCGAGCTCAAATGACCATGTGTGGACTGATGAACCTGTTGGATATGCATCGATTTCCCCAATATTGAGCAACACAGCCGGCATCTAAGTAACTTGAGCACTGGCCTCTTGTCGTTGACCATCACAAGCACTGAAATTGACAAATCCTGCTGGGCTTCCCTGCATCTTATCCCTCAGTCATCAATCATTTCCGTGTGGGAATGGAAGTGTGTTTTGTGGATGTGTGCAATTTTGTGTGCACAGCTGCATTAGAGACACACGACAGATATTAAGTATACAAGATGAGGACACGCAGACATACAGTGCTAAACAATAAAGCGGCATCAGACAGAGATGTAAAGTTGATAAAAATCAAACTAGTGCCTTTCAAGCAAATACAAGAGCATCTTTACCGATTAAAAATAGAGCTGGCAGACTGCGGATACAACAGAGCGACTTAGACACACACATGCCGAGGTAAAACAAAGTCGTCCAAGTAGCTACAGCTAATCTGATTGGGACACACTTTGACAGAAAATCAACTTTTAATGAAGAGCTGTGGAGTGGGAGAAATTAGCCATTACCCTACAGAGTGGGTATAAAATGTTTATAAATGACAATGATGTTGGCACAGACTGTGAGGGAAGTACGGTGCTGGGGGAACATGCTGACGTTTAGGCTGTCAGAGAACAGGGCTCGGATTCTGACTTTACCTCATCTGGGGAGGTAAGAGAGAGAGAGCGAAGACAGAGAGAGGGAGGGCGGTGGAAAGAGAGAGAGAGAGAAAGAAGGACAAGCACACGGGGACACGCAAGAGAGGGAGCTTACGATGTGTATGAGGGAGGGAGACAGTGAACGACAGGGTGAGAGAGTTAAAAAGGCATGGCGTCTGTTGGCTGGCAGGATGGACGGAGGGAGAGAGGGAAGTGTGCGACAGCAGAGCGTGACAAGTGCGGCAGAACAAACCGGTGGTGACTCGTGGGCTCCTTCATTCACTGCTCTGATCAGATACAGCGGGACAGCCCACCATATGGGATGGCACAACTTATTCATCCAATCACTGGGACTACATAGAGGCCCAGAGGAGGAGAGGAGAGGTTGTGTGCCTGTGTGGATGTGAGTGTGTGGATGTGAGTGTGTGTGTGTGTGTGTGTGTGTGTGTGTGTGTGTGTGTGTGTGTGTGTGTTTGAGCGCATGTGAGTGAGAGTGTGCTTGAAGAGTTCCAGAATGTGACAGTAAACGCAAGGGGAAGCGAGGAGAACAGGAATGTAATTGCTAAAAACAGGAAAATGTAGGGGGGAAAAAATGAAATGAATGAAATAAATGTTATTCTCATCACCTCTGTGAAAATGCCTTGGATGCAACTAAATGGGGAATTCTCAAATATTAAAATTAGCTGTTGTTTCCCTATATTCTCAAATTATTTGTTTATCCTCTTAATAAAAAAAAAGAAAAGAATGGAAAACTAACTCCTGCCTCTGTCACCCAAATGACATTAAAAAGAGGAGTACACATTAAAACAAATTATTAAATAAAGGCTTCTGAGCAAAGAATGTCGTGATAATCACTCCTGTCTTTTCCGGGCCTTGGTTAAATGCAGATTAAGGCTAAGCTGTGAGAGGTGAAGGGCCTGGCGAATTGAGCCCGAACACACCAAGCACGGGAATAGAAACAGACATAATCTAACCAAAGCCAGATATTTTTGTGGAGAAAAGAATGTTTCTACTCGGCTGCCAAGAGGCGTCGTAAACCCTTTATAAGGTACCTAAAGTACACTGCACTTCATTGAAAGCAGAACCAATTTGCTTAACTTCACAACATGCAGGGCCCGCCGATAAAAGTGTCTGCCCTACGCTGTGGCTGGCAAAGATATTGTTATCCACTTTGTTCCTCTGCCACCTTGCCAGCTTACTCAATTTTTGCGAGACAGATAGTAATCGTTGTGGGGTAATTTAGGATTAGATTGGAGGTGTATTGTAATCAAGTGCTTTGGGTAGCAAGGCAGTCATTTGGGATACACAAGGCAACGCTGTCCTAGATTTACCTTTTGTCTGTGATCTAGAACAAGGGCTTTTACAGAGAGTTAGTCCTGGGCCTAAAGGAGGAATTTGCTAAAATTTTTCCATAACGTCAGTATCATCTTGTACCTGCACTGGCCCTGCAAAATGACGTGGAAAGGTTGAAGGACTGAGATTGTCGTTGAAGTCCAATGGATAGGGAAATTTTGCTCCAAAACAGAACACATGGACTAGAGTGTTATGAAAGCTGGAAATCAGGAAATATAATAATAATCTTACAAATTGTACTATGGGTCAATAAAAAATGTTGATCTTACAATGATCATTTCTGATTCAGTACTATGTGTTGGAATGTAATTTTAATACATTCTATCATAGCAAGGAACAGACAATATGAACATGCATTAATCTTGTTTCACATACTGATTAATGCAAGCTGTGACCTGGCACACACGTAAATTGAAACATACTAAAGATCTACCGCACTGCACACTTCAACATCCAGTAAACAAACTGCACCTGCTTTGAGGTTATTGACTAAAAAACGCCCCAAAAATGAGAACCTGATGAAAATGTATGAGAAGTCTGTGGGGAATTCAAAGGGGAGCATTAGCTGAAATAAAGAAACACACGACGCATCCCAAGAGGTTAGATACAGTAGTGCCACGCTGTCACTGAGTCTTATTCACAGCCTTTCCTTCTGCCTTCTCTTGTTCCCTCTGCCCTCTGCCACAGGCTCTCCTCTATTCTTAGTTTCTCAACTCCAAATGATCTACTTTCCAGAGGTGTTTTTTTTTTTTTTTTTTTTTGGTTCCCACATTATAGGCAACTCAGGGACAATTCAATGTGGCAGCTACAACATTTCACTTGAAACAGGATATACCGTTTAACACTGAATCTAACAACTCTTAAAGATATGCTGTAGCCAAGGAGACGAACCAAAACACAGTTTTCTGCATATTAAGATACTGAGAAACAAGGATAGACCATGTTCTGATAAACTTCTCTTTCTACTCAGGGATAACAACAGTTCATGGCCTTGTTGGACAACCAGAAAAAAAAATTACTGTTGGGGCCAGGTTGTGGTGCTGAAAGCTAATTCTACAGAAAAGGGTGGAAGAATGTAAAAGCAACAACAACAACAACAGCAAGAAAATGAAAGACTTGTCCGCAGTGGAGAGTTCCACCTCAAGGCTGAAGAGGCACTAACAGCTCCTGCATCCTTACCACTGTCATGTTTGCCTGATGGCACCCACTCTATACAACGTGACTGTTGCCCTATCTAGGGTGGCAATACTTATTTGATGAGGTTTGACATTAATAAAAGACTGTCCACATCCAAAAAAAATGGTCATATTCTGACTCTAGATAATAGATGTTGCCATTCTAAGCCAATAATAGTGTCTATAATGAAATCAGTGGAGCAGAAAAGAGGCGCTCTTTCATTTCCTTTTGCAGGGCTGTGCGTTTTGTACATCCCATTATTCATCAGGTCCTGGCTGCTGATAACTGGCCCATTTGCATCTGAATCAAGAATGCTTTATAACCTTCCCCCCAAAAACACCATCCCCATGCAAATGAATTGACCTAAAAAGAGTAGGCGCTGCATTGAGTTATTTGCAAGCATCTATGACCTACTCCAGGGGTTGTGTTGACAGGTAGCACCATGGAACAGACAATACTACCATCAAGGTGGAGACTTTCATACTTCTGGATGTGATATAGCTGTAGAGTATTAAACCATTTGTTTTGTGATGAAAGTGGTTTTTTATTCTTCTTTCTCCCAATCCAATTGGTTTTCTCAGTGAATGCCTGAATTCTAACTGTATCTTGTGTAACTCTTTTCTCTTGACTTGTCCTACTTCTGTAAACAAAGGACAGGACAAGGCTGCATCATAAAAAAAAAAAAAACGAAGACTGAATAATCTTAGCCTTGCTTTTCACAGAATGCTTGACTCACTCCAGTATTCTCTGCAGTTCCAAGGCCCAGGACTTTCCCATTTAAAATCTCTGCCGCAAGTCAGGAACATCCTGTGTGATATTTGTGATCAATCATGGCTGCAGAAAAAGATTGCACTTGCTCAAAATAATAAAAAAGATGCTATCCATAAAGTGGCGATCTGTTGAGGAATGAACTCCTCCGAGAAACATCCAACTGCGCCATGCCAGACAGGCTGTTTGTAACCCCCAGCAGACGGACGGACAGACTGATGGAGTGCGCCTTCATATACAGTAGTTGTCTTAAATTTGAGATGAGACTGGATGCATTCTTCAGCTGAGTCAATGGCACAAACCGACATTTACACTGACTTTCCATATAATTCGCCAACACCCATCATCGCTGCTTCTCTTAACCTTGCATTCACACACCCAAAAATGAACAAGCAAGCATTTATATTTGCGCACACGCACACGCACACACACACACACACAAACAGAAGAACACATCTTGTGTCCCACGCATGTAACAATACAAGCACACTTCCAAATGCCAGAGGGCAAATGGGTAGAGAAAGAGAGTGGGGGTCTTTTGTGCACTCTGAGTCTAGGTCCCGGCCATTAAATAAGCTGGCACTGCAGAGGTGAGCTGCACTGACAGTGATGTATGGGAGAAACACACTCCATTGCTGTTATGAACTGGCTGGCTCTAGTGCGGACAGTGCGCACGCATACAAGCGAGCGCACTCACACACAAACACACACACACACACACACACACAAGCAAGAACACAACCACACACACAATCAAGAAGCAGTTGCAGAGCCAATAGTATCTTTCTCTCATCCAGACAAATTCAATTTTCATCCAGGACATATGTAAGCTGATTAAAACGGCCAACAAAGACTGGAGAAATATGTCACATCTTTCAGTTCTGGACACATTATTGAGTGCCGTTTTGGCAATGGGATACTTATTGTATCTCCCTCTCTCTGTCCATCGCTCTCAACCTTTCTGCATCACCTGATGCTTACATGCTTCGATTTCTTCCTTTCTCTATCACTTCCTTGGGCTACCTTCTTTTTCTGGCTGTTGCTGATGGCCAACTGAGAAACGCATGCAATCAGTTCTTCCCCAAATACATGACATTTATGTGCATTCTGTTCAGTGTATAAGCATGGGCATTTATACAACATATTAACTTAATTTCCCCCTTGGAAGCCACAAAGGTAAAAAAATACATAATAATAATGATCACTGTCCTTGAACAACGCAATACATACAGTGTATTACATCTCCGGTGAATGAATCATTGGAGTTAGTGCGCGTCTAGACTGAGTGAATCTTTGAATTTCCTGAGATGTTATCCTAGTACATTGCCAAATGTCTAAAAAGGTATACTTGATATCATCTGAAGCTTTGGAATATGTACAATATTATTTAAGCCTTAGATGTGAAGCGTGGCTATGCTTATTGCTCAGTAATGTCATAATTACACTGGTACCAACCATTTAACTTCACATATCATCTATTATCTGAAACAATCAGGCCAATGAGGCTAAAAATCATACTTTCTAAGTAATGGGACAAGCGGATATGCAATAACACTATACAAAATAACAAAGGAGGGATATAACAGCTTTGTCTTCCACCCTCTAGTTGTGGCTGGGGTGGGGCCATAACAGTTAAAAGTATGTCAGGCATATACACACATGCCCATGCACTGGGAGTGTCACAACGTCTGTTTAGCCACTGCAAAATAATGTCACATCACCAAACGGTGAGGAACACATCTGAATTATGAAATGGGGGGTTAATTATGGATGGAGGGAGGGAGGGCAGAAGTAATGCCTTAGACAATTCCTTGAAACACATGGTTGGCTACATGGCTACAGAACCACTACACACTCCTTGGCAAGTAACAAGTCAGAAAGACTCCTTAATTAGCTAGTCGGCACTGATAATGGTTGGTCTTTGTTGCGTGTGGATGTATTCAACCTCATTTCTCTCAAGGAATACACTTCAAATGAGTGTGTACGATGAATGTGCTTAACTCAAGTTGACAAGGAAAAGTGTGCTCTTGTCGACAATAAAGCAGCAAAATGATTATATAAAAAGCAATTATAATCACTGCTCATCCTTATAGGCAGATGTGGAAAGTGATAGTCAAGACAGACATAAAAGACGCCCATGAAAGGAGAGAAGAGGGCCTTGATGTTGACTTCTGTCAAAACTTTATTCTTGGGAAAATATACCACTTTATCATCTTTGTTTTTTTAGAGGTACTTTTTTGGCTGCTGATACACACACATATTTGACAAAGTTTTATTAATTCTATACATATGAATTAATCGTCAAATCCCTCTCTTCCGCATAGACTCAGCCTTATATGTGCTATCTTCCTGATGCAATGAACTTTGTGCATTTATGTGGACCAATGAGTCCATTTCCCTTTTGAAACATTGCTGCACCTGCAATTCCAAAGAAATGTAATGGGCTGTCAGCCACACACAAAAGCAATACTCTCCAAAAAAGAGGTCAAAGATTTAGTTTGAGAGCAAGAAGTTGGGGGAGGGAGACTGAGTCAGTGGGGTGACCTAAAGAAGGGCTGAGGGATCGTGGCGGAACTAACAAAGGGCGTGTCTTCCCTGCATGGGAACCAAGACCAGACCTTTGGGAAAGAATGACATTCTATACACGTACAGATTTTGGGGGGCCTGTGACCCTGGAGGTTTTGGAGAGTTGGGGGAGGGTTGGTCAGATGGCCCCACTTCTTTGTGCCACAGGCACTGCTGATGACAGCTCGCTCTGTGCACCGAGTAGTAGTAATTGAACTTTTATAGAAAGTAGCAGGTCCTTCTCACCCACCCACCAGCTAAACCAGCCATCTATCCACCCCCCATCTGCTTCAGAACAGGGTAATAAAACATGAGAAACAGTATTATGTGAACTTCAGCACGTCATTGGGACCTCAAAAGTCTGTCTTATATCTGCAAAGCTACTGTGAGGCAGTGAGAAACAATTTCAAAGCAATGCTCAACATAATTTTGAAATCTGAAGTACAGTGTTGTTGTATCTTTCAATATCTTTTCTCTAGTCATATCATGCTCTCTCCCATTCTGGCACCTGTGCTGCTCCACACAGTCCATAACTTTGGGTACATATGACCACAGATTTTTTGTCGAGTGCCTTTATTAGAGCTGAGTAGCTTTTGAATGATATCCCTGGTTTACAGTTCACCCACTGAAATCCCCAAATTTTTGTCATGACCAACATTGGCACACTATTCAATATTATACAACTGACCACTAAAAGTAAAAAAAAACAACAAAAAAAACTAAAACTATCTGATTAGTTCAAGATTGAGGGAAATAAAGGAGGACAACGAGCCTTTCAGCCTGAATGGAGTTGAATGCAGCAGGGCTACACCCTGTCTTAGGCCTGCCTCTTGCAGTTCTTAGCCCTGACGGCCTTGGGACATCCACATGGCCCATTCACCCAGCTCTGCTGAAACATTCAAAGCTTTTCTTGCAAAGGGCCAAACTTTTGTTCCCTCACAAAAGGCCTGACCAGAGGTACTCCCATAGACTGCAGCCCGTTCAAAATCAGATTATTTCCAGTGAAATCCTCCTTTCTCCACCTGCCAGTTAACTATGTCAGTGCCATTGTCTCCTCCCTGAAAAAGATCTCCATTTTGGCATGATGGAGGCTGGATGTGTATTAGTGCTTTTATTACTACATTTATTCCAGGACCAAAGAGGCACCCCCCCATCTCCACACTCCTTCCTCCTTTTCCCTATATTTTTTCTTTGAAGAAAAATCTGGGCCACATGCCCCAGAGGAACGCAAAGTGCTTTAATTCATTCCCACCTTTTCTCTCTGGCTGCCATCTCCAAGGCCTCTCTTTATGCCCAGAAGTGATTTGTTCAGGCTGGACCATCAAAGCAATTATGGTAGCAGCCTGCTTCTCTATTATGAGAGGAGATGACTGACAACAGAGAGATGGTGCAGGGGTGGAAGGGCACTTGGCTTCAATTTATTTGATCTGAAAACATTTTTTTCATTCATTGGCATCCACTCAAACAACAAAACACAAACAAACTGGGCAGATTATCTCCTTCAGATTTCTTCTGAATAAAAAAATACTGTAGCAAATTCTCAATAAAGTCATTTTCAATTACCTTTCTCACCTTCCTTGGCAAAGTGATTGAGTGGCACCGTTAGGTGATGCACGATAGAGAATGCCAGCAATGTAACAGAAGACAGTGGGGTATGGCAGGCAGTGATGTGTAACAATTAATGTAATGGACATGAGAGAGCTCAATCCTTGGACTAATGAGAATGTCTTATATTACAGAGCAAATGCACAGGGTCGCCAGGGCTCATATCATTAGTGGCTATAGGAAGATGGGTCACCACAAAAGGGGATACTCCATAAATGGATAATGTGGGCGGAGAGAGCAGAGTACGGCGCCACTGAGCCAATGTTCTGCTCAAGAGTAATACTTCTGCCAGAGTAACACAGGGTCATTGGGATGGTTGGAGACAGGATGTGAGGAAAACAAGCAAGTACAGAACACAGGGCATAAAGGTTAAAAAAGGGGTAAGTGAGGTAGGGAGCAAAGTGAGGCTTATAAGGGAGAAATGAAATGCAGGAGAGTGCCTGTGTGAGGAAGGGACAAAGGGAAAGAGCCAGAAAGGCAGGAGAGCGATAAAGTAAGAATGAGGAACAAAGTGAGAGAGAGCGAGAGAGAGCGAGAGAGCGAGAGAGGGAGAGAGAGAGAGAGAGAGCGAGAGAGCGAGAGAGAGAGAGCGAGCAAGACCATAACGCACAAGCAGTGAGGGAGGCAATATGACACATTGGCTAATCAGTCTGCTGTCTTTTTCTCTCAGATGCCTGTCATCTTGGCCATCAAGTCATCAAGACCTTGTGCCTCTCTCTCTCATTGACTGATTCCCCTATTCAATTATTCAAGGTTTATAAGCAGGAACCATCTATTCAGCTAGCAGCAGATCCAGTAAAATAATGAAAGGGCTGCTTCTTCAGCCGCATCAACTGTCATAAAACTTTTACAATTGGCAAAAGAAAAATCAATTTCTCAGACAGACCGTTACCACCACTGTAAACATATTAATGATGGTGTCAGGAGTGAGAAAAGAGCCCCAGCATGTAAGAGACTTTAATAATGCAGGCCATGAGTGATTTTACATGCTTTCTCACTAATCATAATGTTTGATGGCTGAATATTTACAATGATACAATGCTATGTAAAGAGAATGCAGTATATTTAGATGCTTGTGTGAATCTATGGGCACATGTTCCGGCATGTCCTGTGGTTATAGTCAGAGTGGACTATGATTTAGACCACATGTCTGTGGCTTAGTTTCATGCTGATCTCATTGCCTCCTTATAAAGCTGCCATGTGTGAATCATGCTGTGACCATGTCAAGCACGGGCCGGCAAGGAATACTAAGCCTCAGTAAAACCACAACATACACAAACAAAAAAGAACCAACATACACATACAAACATGGACACACACAAACGAAAGAATGAACATATGTATGCACACCCACGCACACAGACACACACCGCTCTTGGGGAATCTTAGGGAACATCACAGCTCCCATCTGCCATAATCTGCCCCGGGGCAACAGTGACCTGAGCCACTGGAAGGAACTCATCTGAAGTGGGAGGAAAAACATAATAGTTGAGGTAATGCAGTGTGCAACCTCATCCTTTACTTAGCTGGCAAGGCCCTCAGGCTGGAGATGTTACTCAGCAAACTTCACTGGCGTCCCACTAATGTATGACCTCCATACTGTCCCGGCCAGGCTACTATTCATGTGTGCCTGCAATCCTTGGTTAGTTTGAAGAAAAAATTCACACATGGGCTCAATGTACAGGCACACACACATGCATGCATGCATGCATGCACGCACACACACATGTGAACACACACACACAAACACCCTTCCAATCACAAATCCCTACCCCTTAACTTCCATCTGCCTAATCCTCATCCACTGGAGGCAGAGGGTCTGTACTGTGGCAAACTGTCTATTTTTAAACCTGACATTAGTCATTTCTTAAGGGAGTAACATTGTAATTTATGGAATTCATGAATACCAAGCTGTTCTGTTTTCTTCTTGTTTATTTTTCCCCTTCTCAGCACAGTGAAACTGTTTCGGATGAATTCAAATAAACTCACAGACTCAGTTTGAGAGCATCCCTATCTCGGTAAGAGCTCAGATGCCAATCAGCTCCTGGTGGAGAGGGAGCTTGGTTGGTCCTCACACCATTTTGGGCTTTGGGTAATAACTGTACATAGTTACGGCCAAACTGCCTTAACCTCCTGTATATACATCTCTTGCCTTCCCTCTCATAAAGCCTACATACAGTGTTGTTGAGATGATCAGTCACAAATAAGATAGCCCAACTGGTCCCCTCCCAAAAAAATGATGTTGAGAGAAGTTGTTTAATCATTTTTTTGTTCCTCTCAATCCATCTTTATTATTTACACTCTGAGGTCAGCTGATGAATCTCTATTTACACTTGATCCTCAGTGCACCTGATATTCACTCCAACTACAGATAAACAAAGTTAGTGGATATGAACGACCAGTATACATGAGATTTTTAAAAAATTTCATGACATGATCTTGTGGACAGCCAAACGAAGTTTTAGGCGGAACAGTAATCCGTCAACAGTTTTCAGCTGGGCTTTTGTTGAACTATTACAAGAGCAGAGCAGAGGTCCTCTGGCAGACCTTTGGTTGGGAATATTGGCTTTGAAGGCTAATGACCTCAAATTGTACACTCGTGGGTAATTAAGCATGGCCATTCCCCCAGTAGCTTACTACAGCAAATATGTCATTGTGAGAATAAACAACAATTAGAGTTACACTCATTACGCACTAATTGCATCATCCTATGGAGCAATCACAAGCAAGAGGACATCTTAGTTAAAGCTTCAAAGTATGTGAAACGTTACAGACAAAAGAACATATTCCAAATATTTAGTATTCTTTTGATTAGCACAAGAACAGAAGGTGTGTAAAAATGTTAAACAAAGCATACATTTAAAATCCCCATAGGTATTACTTGCTGTGTGCACTCAATGTGGCCATGAGTGCTGCTGAAACTCCAGAAAACTCATACAGGCAAGAGAGAAATTTGACCTCAAATCCTCCCATCAGACATCTCAAAAGAGTGAATGAGAAGAAAAGAGATAAAAGGGGAAAGAAAAAATAGAGGAGCAGCTAAACCAGTGGGATTAGCGCTAAGTAACTAAATGGACCATATCACTTTTCTATTACCAGAGAGGAATAGCTATTTCAGCCGCTGGTATATAAATAAAAAGGTGAACTCTGTCCACTTCCCATCCTTTGTTCATTCACGTGTAAATGTTGCACAAGCGTACAGCCTTTCCTTTCTTCTTAGCCTATATGAGCAAATGGGAATTTGCCGTCACATTCTTGAGTCCCATCAATAAATAAACTCCACCCAAATAAACAGATAAATAAATAAATGTGAAGAGCACAGCAAATGGGCATCAGTCAGCATTAGTGATGGAACCGTGTCAAGCACAATCACGCTCGACTGGAAGGGGGTGTGCCGGAGTGTAGGGAAGATTCTTGCTGATTGCACAGTCAATTCCCTTTTGCGTTTGTGTGTGTAGAGGGAGTGCATCACTGCAGCTCATTTTTAGCTTCATTTAACCCTTTCCAATCTCTCTTGCCCTCTTTAACTCTTTCTCAGTGTATGCATCTGTCCGTCATTGTGCAATACTCCTATTCGCTCAATTTCAGTGGTTTGCATGCACCTCTTTTCTACTTTCTCTCTCTCGCTCACCTAATTTTCTTAAAATCCAAAGGGACACGGGGGGCAAACTTCCACTTCTTTTTGTCCTTGATGTTGTAATGCACTTGAAGAGTCTCTCCCAACTTCGCTCTCTGTCTTTCTAAACTGCTTTTTGCTCTCACTTTCTCTCCTTCCCTCCCTCTCTCTGTCTCTCCTCCACGTGCCAGGCTTGGCCATGTTATAAGACCTTTATGAAACACCAGTGTGACAGGACTCCTGCAATTTCTGCTGTTCTGCCCTGTTAACACACAATCCCAGGGTAACCTTGACTAACCTCTTATATTATTCATTATGTCTTTTATGAGTCAAATGAATAATATCGGCCAACTGTGCATTTATCCTTGAATGTGGATTGCAGTGAAGTCGTTGCTCTCTAATGCTTGGGACTGACCTTAAGTTAATACAAATACAATAATGACTATTATTCTTAAGGACAGCAAAATATTTCAGTTAACCCTTAATGTCAATTTGCAAACAATCATTAGCTTTTTATTCCTCAGAATGCCAAATGAATAATTTACTGCATCAGCTTACATAGACCAAACAACTGAATTTCAACTAAAACAATTCTGTTAGCGAAAATAGCAAAGCATGCCTCTCACACTAATGCAACCAAAGTGATTTAGTTTTTGTTTTTAAATAAATTGGAAATGAGTTGCCTTTTGTTTTAACCTTTACTGCTTACTGTCCCCAAATGAGAGTGAAAAAAAACAAAACAAAACTGATTTAATGTGTTTTCATTTCAGGCTTCAAGGCAATGAAAATGAAAGGGTGTGTAGATTTTGATATCCTCTGTGGGCCTATGTGATTATCCAAATTGCATGTCATTACAGCATGATACTCCAATAACAAGCATGTAATCAATACGGAATAAATACATAGTGTATCTGTGCTCGCTATCAGGCTGCACTCAAAACAGAAACACAAACATATTTTATAAATCTATCCTCAAAAATAGTTGGGCCTTAATTTTCTGCTGGGAAAATTACTTCAAAATGCTTTTATTTGTTGTTTTTTTTTTCTTAAGAGTTGGAGGATTGGGCTTTTTGGTTGAGAACACCTGAAGATTTTCTAAAACGTAAAGATGGGACAAATATTTGCAGATCTCACTTAACCTTTTTTCACCGCAAAATACTTCCAGAAGTGATTTGTATGTTGACTGCCTTGCTGCCACTACAGCAGCTCTACTGATTAGGAAAATTAGATCAAAAATGCTTTCTACTGTGATAGCCTTATAGGTCACCTCAAAATTATTGCACTCATATTACTAAAACAGCTTTTTTTTTGTTGCACCTGAGAAATGTGGCCAATTAGTTGACAACATCAAACATCACCTTGTTTGTAGTGAAAAAAAACAAAACAATATTCAATATTCAAAGCAATGTGAGATTCAGCTTCTTCAGGCACCTCACAGTCTCACATACACAATATTGCCGTTTCTGTAAAATAATATCCTTGCTCTAATCATCATATTTATTGGTAAATCATTACATATTGAATGAAACATTTGACACATGTTGACTATGGGACTGAGTTTGTAATTGAAATGGTATCTCTAAACTTCCCCTCATATACATTTTCTCTTTATCTACATTTCTGGGAATTTCCATTATTACTCATTGCCTGGCCTGCCTCTCTTTCCCCCATGCCTCCATATTACACATATCAAGCCTGCCAAATAGGAAAGTAAAATATTAATTCCACATCATTGTCGCTGACAGATTGTAGATAGTGGCCGGCACTCCAAATGCAAACAGCCGCCTAGATGTAATTTCTTTATATTGTAGTAACAGCCACCTCATTTAATGACAGAAAAGGAGGGAGGGAGCTTTTCACTCTGGCACTGCTTCTTCCTGTCAGCTGAACACATGGCACCATCCCCTTCCACCGCAGACTATTTATTCTGTGGCTGATCATCAGTTGGCCCCACTGTACGTCTAATGAGCGATAAATAAGGTTTAATTCAACTGAACCAAGTTACTCATTCTTCAGTGCTAAGCATGATAGCTGGGGTGAAATTCCATTGCAGTATTATGAGGGCAATTTTTCAGCCCGGGGGATGGTTCGACTGCCTCCCTTGTATTTGGCTTTCAAAGGCATCCCTTTGTCTTTAAGCTCTGCGAGTTATAGGTCTATTAGGAATTCATCAAACAATGAACGATATCAATCTTATTGTATGAATGTGCCATGGGTAAAAATAAGATAAAACCTTCCATTACGGGGCCTCTGAAGAATATTTGCTCTCCAAAATTGATCCAGTATTGACAATTTACACTTAGGGTGACCTTTCATAACTGCCCACATACTTGAAAGCCAATAGTGTTTGAAGAGTGGGAAAGAAAAAAAAAACAGGGCCGCGGCAAAAACTCTAGGATATTATTAAAGATGAGGGGTTAGTACAGATTTTCTTCTCTGCGGTTGTTCACTGAAGGTCCACTAGGCGGGAGGGAAGAATATATTTTTCATGTCAGTGAGACACTGTACCTGTAGAGTGGGACAAAATTGGACATAGGCACTAAGAGCTCTCAGTCCATTATAGAACTAGGCCATTTACGTCATCTGTGAAAAAACAAAAATGTCAGTGATACCATAGGGAGTTGGGTTCAGCATGAGAAGTTTGCTCATACAGGGACTTGTGTAAGTGCATGAAGGGAGGGCAGCGGCATCAAGAGGGCATCGATAGAGCACCCTGTTGATATGTTATACCCAAAGTAGATGGTTTCTGAATAGATTTAACAGCAAGGGGTTAGGGGATATTAAACAGCAGGGGCAGGGGCAAGGGACCTCTGGTGTCCACTCAGAGAGAGATTCTCTTTTATTGAGATTTGATTTATCTCCTAAAAATGGCCCTGTGTCACACTTCACTTACTTTACTGTTCTCCCTTGGCAGAGTCAAGCGACAAATCAGTTATGCGCCAAGGGTACTCAAACGGTACATAAAATCTTCATCTATATTTCCATGATGGGTTTTCTACCGGGGATGAAAAATGATCAGGTCCGGAGAAAGGTCCCTCGGGTCAATGGGAGGGACAATGGCTTTGACTATGCCCTGAGACATCAAATCTTAAATGGAGTGGCTGTCCATGCCTTAGTTCCCTCCCATTTGCCTTTTCCTTTGGCTGTTGATAAATATCCTTATCTATGAGAAGCAGGTGATAGGTTTCAAGCAGCACGCCTCTACAGAGCTTTGCTCCCATCCACTCTATTGATATCTCACATCTACTAAGCCACCCGAGCCATAGCTAAAGGCACCAACACCCTCTGGGTCTCCTCGTCCCAAATCATGTTAGCTCCACTTCCTGTAGGAGTGCCCCTGGGGCTGCCCCGATGAATAACATCTATCAACACCCTGAAGTAGAAGCCAGGAGCTTGTGGAGGCAGAGGGCTTTAGCCCTCAAGTGAAAAACATGCTATAGCAACAGTCCCTATCTGATGTGTGACACAAGCTTGTATGTGAGTATATGTGTGAATGTGTGTCTGTATAAGTTGTTAGATGTGAGTGTGCTTGTGTGTAACGCAGTCGATGGGAACAATAGGCAGAATGGTAGAAAGACAACAACAGAGCGATAAAGCGATACAACATACCTGTATGTGTGAGCAAATTAATTGCTAGGGGAATTACGATCACTATCACTTCCTGAGATATAATTTAAGAAACAAACGTGTGATCCCCCTCCTGATCAGAGGCAAGATAAGGAGACAGCTCCCAGGCTGAACACAACATGGCTGTCTTTGTCAGGGTCACATGGATAACAAACACAGAGGTAATAAGTGAAGGTATTAACGGATCATTTATGTCATGACTGAGGATGGGGAGATGACAAGAGAACGAGGGGAAAAATCCTTTATCTTTGCCTGCCTTGCCTCCTTATGCCACTTCACTCGGATCCTTTCATTTGCCTCTTTGCAGATTCATCCCCTTTCTGCCTTTAAAATTTCATGAGAGAAAATAGGTAATTTAATCTTCATTAAACATACAGGGGGCCCACTCTCTGGCCTGACCAGCTGAATTAACTACTAGGCTTGGGGGGATTAGACAGTTGGGCTGAAATTCCGTAACCCTGACAAGCATTATATCACTGCATCTCTATATTTTAAATGGGGGTAAGATGATACCTCTCTGGTCAATGTCAAAGAGGTCCTTAAGAGGCTTGCAACACAGAACAGAAAGAGGAACTTTTGATGGACTGACCTGTGAAGGTGAGGTAGGAGAGTGGGGCAGAGCAAGGAAAGGAGAGAGGCCCTGGTTTGGGATCTTAATGACTTTGAAAAAGGCAGTAAATAAATAAGATTGGCTTGGTTCTCTTTGAAATCTGATTGATGTGTCTTTTGGGATGCCCCCCAGTATGAAAGACCCACTGAGTCTGTGGCTTTCATCCCTGACCGAAAATCGATGAGCCAGGATGTATGAGAGGCTTTTGCTCTCTACCCACCAATCTCCTGCCAAATATCCAGGTAACTATCTCACCAGAAAGGGAATAGAGAATGGAGGAGCAATAGGCAAACTAACATGCTGTTTAGGTCAATTCTGAAATACAGTCTACCTCTGGAAAACCAGTCCTTGTAATGTATATGGTCAAACCAATTTGATTCAAAGTACAAAATGCTGTCCATTGTCTGCCAGCAATGACAGTGAACCTGCAACAGAAGCCTGGCTCCATTGGTGCCAATCAGTCCATCCAGTTTCTGTCTGTTGAATTAGGACTGGCTGGTGTAATTACATAACACATGGCGATGGCCTCTTGGGCTAGGTTTCCATCTCACGCAAAGTGGAGACAAGAAAATCGGAAATGCTTCTGGAATTGGGTGTAATTGTGATTGGCGGCACCTAGAACTGTACTCGGCTCGACTCTTGACGAAGTGAGCTGGAGTGTAGCTTAACCTAAAGGACGACAAAGAATAATGTTCTGAGTTTAAATGAACTCAGACGAAAGCAGAATTGCTTGTGTGACTCTGAGAGAGACTCTCTGGTATGCGTTGTTCATTTGAGGATGACAGGAGGTTAATCAAGCTTTAAAGCGTGAGATTACAACAGACATGACAAGCAGGCGTGAATAGATTCAGCACACACTGTGATATAACTGCTTGAGGAACCTTCTTTACCAGGAAATTCAGGGGCTGAAATGTTGTCAGTCCCTGAACCAGAATGCAAGCAAATAATGGGAAAAAACAAATAAAATAAAATAAGATAAAATAAAAAAGAAATGAACAATAGTGCCACGGCACTGACCTAGAAATCCTACCACCATCCTCTGACACTCAAAGGTTTCCCCTCCCCACCATACACAAAATATAAAAAAAAAAAAAAATCAGAGACACTTTTCACCACTAAATCATTTGTCATCAGAGAATATAATTGTTTCCTCTCAAACTGTACATTTTTCATCTTTTTCCCCTCAAAGTATGCGAAAAGATTTGCGTTTTAAGCCTTTCACAAGATGAGACACATTCCTCCCATGCTGTATGAAGGCTGAATTCATTTCCAGACTCTATTTAGAAAAAGAAAATATCCAAGGAGCGGGCATGTCATGAGGATATTCCCCTCTCATCACTTAAGACTAGAGAACTCATGCAGCTGTTTATCAAACCACAGTACAGCGTACCATGTCAAAAACAGAGAGCATTCAGTGCATAACACAATCTGGAGGCATGGTAATGTTTTCTCAGAGCAGGGTGTGGCTATGAGTTGAAAAAATACTCCAAGTGTGCTAGAAATCCTGATGAACAGTACCATGCAGGGAGGAGTGTAAGTCTGTTTAGGTGCCACTGTTGGGCCCATAGGATTCTTGGTTTGGTTCTCAGAAGCACAGGATAATAGGTCAATCACAAACAGCACATTCACGCTGCTGAGTCATTGCAATTCCTAAAAAGTGAAGCCATTGTGTTTTCACTATCATACAATGCATGTTCACACACATTCAGCGACAAATGCACAATCATATTTGCAGACATTTGGGCATACAACAAACACAAATGCAGACAAAAAAAAAATAGAGGTGGACAGACATTGTTCCAACACACAGGATGCAACCTGCTGAGGTAGCCAGATAAATCAACTTCAGCCCAACTTGCATCAAAGTAGGCCAGGGCACAAAAAGCAAGAATACATTAGAAAGAAGTGTTTCTGGGGTGCTGCTGGACATCAGTCTGACATTTACCAAACATACACTGTAGGGCTTGAAAGGAAGGATGCGGAAGGTATGCAGAGAAACACTGAGCATAGCCAACGGGTGGAGGTCTACAGCTGTCTCCATTAGATACCTTCTTTAACATGGCCACAAGACAGGAAGTGATATCATGCTTCATCAGGCCTACGGGAGGGTAAAGGCAGATGAGTACTGGAGCTGCTCTACACCACAGAGATGATGCTGAGTGAATCAAATGCTATTGTCTTCAAGTGGTGTGAATGCTATTAGAATTCTATTTAATGTAATAAGAATACACAACCAACAAATGACCAGTTTCAACAGTGATGCTGTGTAGTGTATTAAAGCTCGCAGGCAATCTCAAAAGAGATGTTGCTGGGATGAACCCTACTTGGGTTGATGTTGTTGTCTATATTCAGCTCAGTATTTTATTTATTTATTTATTGTTTTTACAAGCTCCTCTCCTACAGTTGGACTCCTTCACCGCCCCTGACAACTGTCCAGCTCCACCTCCCAAACGACGAGTATGTGGAGCAAACAATGAAGAAGCAGCCAGTCGTGACACCAAAAATGTCTGGTATGCCTCCCAAATTGCCTTTGATAGAGCAAGGTCAAAAACAAGAATGAACATTTCTAGTGCCAGGGTCTTTCCTGGCTCAAAAAAGAGGCTTAGGTAGTGCCTCAGTGCGGCTGGCCTGGCTTTGTGATCACAGCCAATTTAACACCCAAGCCCCTTTTATTCAAATGTTATGCTTTTATATACTCCGGTTTCTGGCATAGGGTAGCATAATACGGCCCTAATTGATGCATTTTTTTAGCCTTGTAAATCCAATTTTATTCACATTTCCATTGCTAGGAGGACCAAAACAGACACTCATAACTTTGTCAGTATTAATTAACAAGGGTGTTTATATGTGGCTGGGGTTTTTAGGAAAAAAAAAAAAAAGAAAGAAAGAAAAAAAAGAAAAGTGGGTGGGTGCAAATTATTTTATCTAAGTTTTCTTATCTGAACTATATTTATTGGGGAAACTAATCTAGGCCTGCTAACTGCACCTAATATCTAATTTTCTTTACTTAGGCCCAATCCATGCAGAGCTGTGCAAGGATGAGCCAATGGCCATTTGGTTTGTTATGTCTCCGTTTCTGTATAAAGAGACAACTGGACTATGTTATGCTTAATGTTGCGCTGTGTCACTGCATTAAGAAGATGTTAGTCACATTATAAGCTATTCGTCTGTCATCCTGAGCACGATTTAGCATGACAGCTGATCAATTTGCTGAGAGATTATGAATGAAGAACTTACATTTGGCTTAGTTTTATGCCGTCCTCTGTATCCTGATAAGTAAATATCATATAATGTATAACGCTAAGTAAATAAACAGAGGACAAAGCTGCCTAATGCACTGCATAAGCAACAGTAATCAGTATCACCCATCAACCACAAGAACAGATCTGAATATGTGGTCTTGTGGCAAGTCTTGCTAACGTAAATCAATTTAGCCAACATGACCTTACAGTGATCTGCACTGATTTCTAGTTATGATAGCGTTTCACTTTTAATGGTCTGTAATTCATTTCCATGCTTCTAATAATTACTTAAACTTGCCAGATGGTTAATAATATATCCAGGTTCTATCATAAATATCATAAATATGTCACTAATTTACATGTGCTGTTGGAAGTTATGACAATCAGTGGGCAATCGTCAGCTGCATTGTTGGTTCTGACTGCATTTGTTTTGCATGGTGAAGGTGCGTGTATGTGCTGCTGTCTGGAAGCAGCGTGGAGGCACGTTTTGTCTTTGTTTTTATTTAAATATATTACCCATATCACGGTTGCAGGGGGTGCGATATTACATAAATCTTACATATTGTACCTATAAGCATATTCCCCCTTGCTACAGACAAATACAGTAACTCAGCACAGGACTCTGCATGTGGTAGACCAGCTCAGCATGAGTGTTCTGAGTGCAAAGACGCGTGAGTTATGCAGCCGGGAGAGGTGCAGGAGAAAGCATGGTGGTGCTGGGGTTGGGTTAGAAAGGCAGTTAAAAACACAGACCTAAGGTTCTGTTACCATGGTTAACACCCGGCCACCGAGAGGCTGGACTGGAGGGGCTTTGATCACCTGTAACAATAATGGATTGGAGAAAACAAAAAAAAAGAAGGGAAGGATGGAGGAAAAGGAAAAAAGAGAGAAAGGCATCAGAGATGAGACATTTCAGATATTTGGCTAGAATTAACCACTCCCCAAAGTGTTGGTAGAAAACCTCTGTAAGTTTCGGCATCACCAGGCTTGACAGGGCACTCGTACACAGCCACAAACAGAAGTACACTGAAGTCCATACCAACAAATATGAAAAAAGGCACAGGTAAAGGAAGCAGTTACACTGATTGTGTTGTGTGATGTCATTGTTGATGAGCAAAAATACAGTGGTTGAAACATGTACAAATATGTGTCAAAACAAACAAGCAAGTGAGTATGAATATGTGTTTTGTGTGCTCATATTGTATGTTAGATCACTCCAAATTTATTTTAAATCTTAAATCAAATTGCTTATTCTGTTGGCCAAGGTCTTTGTTTGGTTAAAAACAGTATACTGCCAATAATCTTGGTGAAAAAGTAAATGTATTAGTAGATGCAAAATAAAGAATTTCCTTTTAAGAATTTCATTCTTATAGGTGTGTGCATTTGTTTTATCTCCATAGTTGGACGGCTGCCGCAGACCTCTGGATCTGTTTAAGAGTCAGTGTGTTTCATTAGCCATGCCGTGCTGGACACACTCTCTCTCTCTCTCTTTCTCTCCCTCACTTGTTCTCTCTCTCACACACACACACACACACACACTTTCAGTTACAGTAACACAAAGACCTTGGTGACACAAAATGTGACAGTAGACCCAGATGAGAGACTGGTGAGTCACATCCTATTGTGTTGTGGCACAGGTAACTACACTGTGAATAAATGAACTTTTATTCTCAAGTCATGCCACTTAAGCTGCCCATCCCACATGTGGTTACATGACAAATTATATTGTGAACATAAACTTGAGCACTGGGTAAGGCTTGGCAGGAGCAGAAGCTCTCTTTTACCCAGGCGGGGTAGAAAAGGTCCTGACTGATATGTCCTGGCCATGGCTCCCCACTTGGCCAAGCAGTTACCTCTCCACTGCCAAACACAACCCCAACAGCCACAGAAGACGGCACTGTTCATGCTACTCTTCTCTGCGTCAATCTATGTTTGCCATCTGTGTTGCTACTGCAGGCACTAAATGCTTACAACAAATATATACAGTACGTGCACACTGCCACCCTCTACTAGTCCTGGTTTTCAGCCACATCTCGGAGCACTTCTACACCATAAATACTGCAAATCAAACCAATCTACATTAGCTTGGCTAAGAGTGAAAAGGCTCTTTGCACAGGGTAATAATTCAGAATGTATAGATATACAACAACCTAGAATGACTTGAATTTGGAAATCTTGCTGTGGCTTAAAGGTGTATGCATTTTAGCCTTGCTTAGGGGTGTGTATCTACAACAGAATCATGCACCCCGGCTATCAGTCTTTTTTCACTCTCTTTTCTAGATGGCAGCACCTGTGGCTCTTCTGCAGAACTCTGACTTGCATATCAATTGACCCTGGCACCCCAACCAGGTGGTACTCCCCTGGGCACGGGGCATTAATCATGGCAGAATGGAATATGTTAACATTGGGATTATGCTAAATCAGCCTCAGTTCTACTGCAGCCAGCATAGCCATATTGTAATCAGTGCCTTATGAATGGCAAAGGGACAATGAATCGCTAATGAACTGCACTTGGGCACACGTGTGTGCGTGTTCTGTGTGTGTGTGTGTGAGTGTGTGTGTGTGTGTGTGTGTGTGTGTGCATGCATGTGTGTGCATATGGTTGTATGTGAATCAATCATTAAATCCTCACATCATGTGAAAGAATTGAAGGGTGTAACACAAACACAGTACACAGTAATTATGAGCAAACAGGTGAGAAATACTCCTCTTATATGATGGGCAGCAGCTGGAGATGTGCACATGTGTGTCTATATCATGATCCATGTAAAGTAGGTACAATGCAAAGGGAGCAGGAAGGTTTTCCACAACCAGGTGAGATTGACAGAAGGTAGATTGATAAATCAGGAAAGAGGAATGGGATCCTCATTGCCTCACCGTTGCGTGGGGTCCGTTTTCGTCGATCGCGGAAGGCTGCTCCTGACTGTAGAGCTTCCATCAGGCTGTCCATCACACCGGTTTCATCTCCCTCTGTAGGGGAAGGGCAAAAAGAAAGGGAGATGTTTACAGAACACTGCGTACACTGATGCACACTTGCAATAACAATCCTAACAATTAAGAGTTGGTTGCGTGTACAGACATACGGCTCAGGGTGCACACACATGCACACGCACACAAATGCTTCAAGGTCTAACTTTTCTGCTATGGAGACAGTGGATGCCCTCTATCTAGATATACATTTAACAATCACCTTACATCACAGCAAAGAGAGAGCACTCATTTTGAATGAGATTTCCAATATAGACAAGCCTATTAAAGAGTGCATCAGCATTATGGCAGAGACCTGTCACTCAGGCCCTCCCTTTACTACAGTGAACAGCTGAGGAGGAGGAAAAATACACTGAGAGCTTAGTAACTAATACAGGCAGAGGAGCCCCAGGATGAAAGCATCCGCTGATGGCCATTGACAGATATTCTTTCTGTGGCTAACGCAAGGGAGCTAAGTGCTCTTTACAAAGATTTAGTGTGGAGCCGCTCAATACCCGGGTGCTCTATCATTGTTCCGTCAATGACACCGGGACCGGCCTTCACAAAACATTCCCCCAGCCCACCATTCCAGCTGTCGTGTGGATCCATGAAACCAGAGAACTGGAGGCAGTCGCCATGGCCGAGGAGCCAGGGAGGAGGGACTAAAAGTGCTGTGAGGCTGATAGCAGCACAAGCTGGGCCCACACTGTGAGCATGTAGCGTATAGCTCGATGAAAAAGGGGTTCAAAAATAAGCTTAGGTCCTATATCTGGGTCATCTATCTTTGCTCCCGATACTAATGAGTCAGAGGGGCACCCTTTTTATCATTGTGGTCCAGAACAGACATTATTTTAAACTAGGATCATTAGGGTGACTTATTGTGGAGCTGGAGACTTGGCCATCAATCCTTTTACATACATGAGTGAACTAGCTCTTCCCCTATGTTTACTATCAGGGTCCAGGCATCTTTCTTCCCAATTCTGTGTACAGCTATAGCTGAGGGGAAATGTTTGGAAATGACTAGGGACAACGGCTGCTTTCACCACACAGCACTTTCCTAGAAAGCATGGTGATCAATCTTTTGTTTTTTGCACGTGCTCAAAGAGACATGACAGTCAGGCAAATTGAATTTATGAACACAACACACTGACACTGTTGCACAATTAATTTGAAGAAATGCAACATATTTTGCAATTACCCACGGAAGTCAGGGTGGCTCATGTTTTTCCTTTCTCAAGCAACAAGCCACCCAACCTGCAATAGTTTATGCAAAGAAAAGAGACAGTACAACTAAGAATAGAAACACGCCTTATGCAAATTAAAAAAGCAACTCTTCATTCGTACTCTCACTAATTTTGCACTTGAAACTGTATCTCATTCCTTCTCTTTCTTCCTCAAGTCCTTCCCAAGGGCTACTTTGAAATCAAAGTATCTGTTCCGGCTGTGTGCTGTGCTTAAAAGCAATCCCGATTAAATCAAGCTTAATTAGACCAGCTTTATCAGAACAAAACCAAAGCTG
Organism: Myripristis jacobus; assembly: GCA_900302555.1. NCBI lineage: Eukaryota > Metazoa > Chordata > Actinopteri > Holocentriformes > Holocentridae > Myripristis > Myripristis jacobus. The sequence goes on along the minus strand of OMLB01009112.1, from coordinate 2,809 downwards.
AGCCAAGTACTGCTTATCTCAAATTGCAGCACTACACCTCTGATAGCAAGCTCATTGGTTTAAAGGGGGGCATGGGTTTCGTCTGCTTTGGACCTGAAGAACAGGATGGTGAACAGCTAGCAGCTACTATAACAGTATCAACTCCCAAGATCATTAGCCACTCCTTCATATGTAGGCTACCAAGGACATATTGTGAGTCTGACAGAAGGCAGAAAGTGTTAAGTGGCAGGTAAACATTTATCTACAGCCACCTTGGCACAAGAAACTTTTTGACAGCTCCTTCTTCACTGCCTTCTTCATGGAGACCTAGACATCACAGGGGGCACCTGACACTTTGATCAATTTGTCCTACTTCTAGCTTAACTGTAGCACAATTCATCATTTGTAATGACCAGAACTTGGGAGCCTTCCTAAACTGGGGTTCAGGGGGAGGACTGTAGACACAAAGAAGCAAAATGACTAAAATGGGAAACATACTCCCCAGTCACCTACCAGTGCTCCATTAACTATGTCCTATTGTGCCCGCACTTAACTTCAAACAGGCCACACTTCTGCTCTCAACAACACAATCTCGGAGATTAGGCTTCAGACTATAGACCCTCTAGTCTCTGTGCAACACGGTGCAACATATTCATACATTTGCAGAGACAAGGTTAAATAGATGTTTAGTGGAAAAAAGAGAAAACTGAACATTATTTGAGTGTACTTATTCCTGTAATCCTTACAGCAAACTTTGCTCATTACCCAACATTGCCCACTTTAGAGGCAGGTTTTCTGCCTTGTTCCCGCAGTTCACTCTTGTCTTATTTTGAGCTGTTAAACCTAGGGCAAATATTCATCCGCTTCTCATTAGCAGCAGTGGTAGATTGCGTGCTGGGGAATTACAGAAAAGCTAACCTTTTATGCCCAAAGATCTTTCTCGAGAGGAAAGATCCCCCCTGCTCACAGGAAATTGCTTTCTAAATAGGTTAAGATGGGCTAAGACCCGAGACATTGACAAACCCTCCAAGTGATGAAACACCTTGGCGGGCACCTCAACAGACAGCCCTGGGGTCCTTTAATGATCTTATTAAAGCTTGTGGAGGAGTGGAACATGGTTGGGGCTTTTGCACTTTTAGGTACTTTCTTGAACAGTTAAACCTTTAAGAAGAGATATAAGGCTCTGTGAAACTCTACCTCCCAGAGAGAGGTGGTGTACCTGCTCCATATCTCCACTTTGATCCTTTCCTCCCTCTCACCCACTTGCACCCACCCCTCCTTTTCCTGAATATCAGGTGGTACCTGGACCCTGAGGCTGTGCCAAATGTAACAGTGAGCCCTGGGGGTTCGCTCAGTCTGTAATATATTTACAAGCAGCTCTATCACATTTTCTAATTAGGAGGGATAACAAGGGCGATGTGCTCTCAGCGGGACTGTAAAAAAAAAAAAAAAAAAAAAAAAAAAAAAAAAAAAAAAAAAAAATAAAAAAAAAAAAATAATAAAAAATTTAATT
>OMLB01009105.1:1661-22963 GCA_900302555.1 Myripristis jacobus | reverse complement strand
AGAGAACGTGTTCGGCAGATTTGCTTCGATAGTGTGTCTGAGGTCTCAAAATAGCATGTTCGAGACAGAAACTCTGCACGGTGCTTTGTTGTGCCAGGAATCCACTTTTGCTCCACATGGCCCCGCTCCTGAAAGTAACGAAAACAGTTGTAAACGTGCATAGGAATGAGGACAAGCTGAACAGACCTGTCTGCTGCACATCGAAATCTGCATGGAGCTCAGCCATGACCAAGCCCTCATGCATTCCTATCTGCTTCTCAGATTTCTGTCCACAGGAGGGACGACAGTAAGCCTCTGCGGTTTTGCATGGAAGAATATTTCCACTACTGCCCACGTAGGCTCTGCATGGGGCACAGGCCCATTCCGCTTGATGTTTTGATTTTACAGGGAGCAAAGTCCTGTAATCTGTTCCAGAGAGAGTGAGCAGGCCCAACAGAGAGAGAGACAGTGTGGCAACTGAAAGACATGTTGAGACAACACCAGGCACGTTGTCACCATGTCAGCAGAGATAGCCTGCAGCAAAACATCATCATCAGTATCCCAGATTTCATTATGGAAAGTTTTTTCTCCTTCCCAAGCTTTTTTTTTTTTTGTTAACATCTAAGTGTTGTTTGTTGAAATGGTTTTTTTTCCCCTCTCCATCTTCCGATCTCTGCCACATGTTCTACTATTTTCGGCACTTGTGAGGTTTGAGGGGAGCAGAAAAGGGGAATTACACACTGACTGATCTCTGCTCTGACTGTGGGTTTGGACTTAGGGTTTGACGCCAAAGACGGAAACATTTCCTACACCAAGAGGTTACCTCAGTTCATGGGCAAAACAGACCACCACCAAAAACATAGACTAGGATGATGATAAGTCAGGTGCATCTCAGATTAAAGCCTATCCATGCACCACACTTTGCACCTGCCCTTGCACTAAACTCCCTCGGTGCCAGTTCAGCCCATCTCCCCGGGAGATAATTACAGAGTCCGAATTACCAGGCATTTTTGTGGGGTCAACATTCCCGAAACTTTGTGGTGAGTGGGGGCGGAATGGTGGGGCATTTTTCTTTGTCTGCGAGCATTTGGTCTGTGACAGCGCGCTGAAAGGGATTACATCATCCCTATTGTAGCTTCCGAGCCCTCTGGTTTCTTCCATTGGCTGGTATACAGTGGACTGTCCCGGCCAGACAAAGACAGAGCATTCCAACAGTTTAGCAGGAAATGCAAACCCATAGTCACACCTTATCACAGTAAAACTCATCAACCCCCTCAGTCGCCACAGAAGTGATGCTCACGCTGAAAAGCACCAGAGGCTCTATTATCATCAAGTCATTTGACTTCTGACTATGGTCTGACTAATAAGCCAAGCACAATCAGTCATATTAGAACTGGCTGTGCTTCCTTTTTTTTTTTGAGAGCAGACATATTTCAAGATACTAAACCTAGGATTACATGAGTCACTGTGCCACAGAAAAAAAACACAACATCAGGGAAATGGCCTTGTAGCTGACACTGAACCTGCTGGTGTACTGCAAGCGTCCAGGGGCGCTCTATCTCAAGGTCTGTTTAGTTTGTCTTCACCCATCAACAAGCACAAGAGGCGGCAGGGAGACAGGCTCCGGGGTCTGGAGCAGCCGATCAGGTCACAATGCACACTTCCAAAACCTGAGGTCAACAAGTAAACCCTTTGCAGTGCCAAGCAAGTTGAGAGAATGAAACCTTCAAGAATCACTGTGAATAGAGCTTGGCCAAAAAATACAGACCATAAACTGAATTAGCCAAATGATTACTGGATGCAAACATTAGAGGATGGAATGAACATTTAGGGTCATTAAAACAATCCAGAATATTACCCTCTGAACTTGAGCATCAGTAACAACGTTGCGATAATCTCATGATTCATCAAAATGTAAACAGCTTTAAGGATTTAGTGATGGCCACTTAGCATAATTGCAGCCTACACATTCCGAAGAGGCATATTATAAAGCCGCACAATGCTCCTCTTGTTGTCTCCCATCTTTGCTCTTGCTATTCCCCTCCAGCCGAAGCACAGGAGACAATAGAAAAGTAATCTTAACTTAGCAACAGGAAGCTGCCGTCTGTAAATGCGTAGGCATGTTAGAAATACTCTACTACAAATCAAGCAGGACAACAATAGTTACAGTATGCAAGGTAAATAACTGGAAAAACAAACACCGCCCTGTGGGAGGAGAGGTGAACACGGAGGACACGTTTACCCTGGCAGGAAAGTAAAGGAGTAGTTGGTATTTTTGTCAAAGCGCAGTCGTGCTCAGCATTTGCATGGGGGTGTGTTTTAATGAATGCAACACAAGAGCAAGCATCAGAAACAACATTCATCACTGGGCAGATCCTGTCAACCTGCAGTTACTCATGTGGGCCTGATACAGCTGTGGCTGACAACTAGTCTGACGTCCTGGAATGTGCTGTTTGAGGAACACAGTGTAATGTCTTATCATAACCTTGAGTGATATTTTTGTCAGTAGCATAAAACAGACACTGGATGGCCCATTGTGGGAGATTAAAATAGAGCTAGCATGCTTTTCCCAATAGTGATATAAAGCTGCTGCATTTGCACTAGATTAATTTTCTATGAGAAATCCCATCAGAAGAGGCAAGAAGCAGGTCCGGTGCAAATAATAGCTATGCTTTAGAACAAGCTGAATTGTGGAAAGCAAAACAGGGCAAAGCCGAGATTAGACTTAATAGTAAAAATGGCAGGGCAGCTATATGATCAGTCATGCCTTGCATAGGTCAGCTAAGCCTTTCAAGAATGCTAAAAATCCTTGATCCTTGCCCAAAGCTAATCTCCACAGCTTCCTTTCTTTACCTGAGTCATGCCAAGTTATCTAACCCAACAACCACAACTGCTGGCCCAGGCTTTATTATTCAGGTAGGGGAGAGAGGAAGTCCACTCATTTCTAATTTCCTAACAGCACAGCCGTGAACTGTGGCTTGCTCCAGCTGATCTCTTGTAAATATGCTCCCTTTACATGCATCTGTTCAGCTCACGACAGTGCTCAAGTATGTACATTACCATGAAATGTACATTAGCCTTGTAGGCCCTGCACTGCACTGCCATAGCATGAACCTGAGCACTTTCTGTTTCTATGCATTTGCACAATCATGACACTTTCTATTTTGCACAGGAAAAAAAAGAAGCCGTTTCACCATAAACCCTGCTCACAGAGAATCAACAAACCAGCAAAAGCAAAATCTGCCCCATCCCTATCCAACTTGGCATTCTGACATGAAAACCCAGGCTTACTGAGCAGCATCCAGTGTGTTAGCTATACTGTCTGCTGTCATGATCTGAACGACACCTCACAAAGCCAACACCAGCCAGATGTACAGGCAGCAAATAGCACTGCACATTGATCAGGCTGGGCATCATAGCCTATTCATCATGCAATCAAGCTTGGCCTAAACCAAGCTGCCAGATGATGAACCGGGCAGGCTCTCAAGGCTGTAAACAAATCAGACCTCTGAGGGCCAAGGCAGATAGGCGCACAGGAAAATCACCTGGAGCCTCCAGCACCCCTTCATGTGGCAACACCACAGAGTATGATGTGCTGAAAATACACATATGCGAGATGACAATCACAGGGAGAGACGTTCATACACCCTGTGGGGATCCAGCGTGCTCGATGCCACCTGTAAATCGCCTTGGCAGAGCAGGACCGGGAACAATGCCTTGCCCTTGACTGAGCACAAATGCAACGATGCGCTGGATGTGTTAGCAGTGTGTTTTGACAGACACACGGACGGAGAGAGACGTTTCTGTGCGGGTCCACTTCGCCTAGCACGATCCTTCCCCACTCATTAAGAAAGGCACTGGCACTGATTGCGCACCGCTATTCCACCGCAGCTTCACAGAACACAAAGATGTGCTTTGTCCTCCTCAGACAGCGGACACATGTTGTTTAGCCACCGTGTGCCCCGAACAACACCTATCCCCGCACATGACTGGAGCTCCATGTTCCCGACTCACCTTTTCTCCTTTCTGTTTCAAGCATTAGATGTCACACAATACAGAGCGGGTTTCCCCCCTTTTGTTCAACTCGTACAAGGTCCTAAGTCCGAAACACAGTTGCGCAGCGCTGCTCCTTATCTTCACGGAAGATGTATTCCCCTCGGTTAAAATCAAAATTGCCGTGGCGTCCTCGCCCGAGAGGCAACTTAGAAGTTTGATAGAAAGTTACGGGTTTGCCTCGCTGCGCTATGCAGCTGCTGGAGGGATGAGATCATTCAGGCACCCTCCCCTCCGCCCCGCAGTCTCGCGAGAGCGCCGCGTGGAGAAAGCAAACGTTTCTGTGGCAACAGTGCTCACCTGTGGTGTGCAGTTTGGGTAATGTGTGTACTGTCAGAGAGGAGGAAAGACAAAGAGCTCTCACTCTGCTCCTGTTTTCCGGGTACCAAAACGATTGTATCCACGAAAAAAGTGCCTCCCCCTTACCTGCAACACCACGTGGAGTGCATGAAAATAAATCTCCATATTATCCAGTGTGGGTTTCCTGCACAGAAACCTGTCTCAGCCAGGAACTGATCATTCCTAATGTGCATATGGCATCAGTGCAAGCCTATAGTTTGGTGATTCAAGTTGTTAGATAAAAGTTGAAAAAAAGTCTGACAAAAATTATTTGTTGCCACCACTACCAATGGCATACATACTGTGTTTTATTTTGCCCCAGGCTTATACTATTGATAATTATATGTACTTTTGTGTTTCAGTTTTTTTTTGTTACATGAGTGTTAATATGCTGTCAATGTGTGACCTGCCTTTTTAAATAAATAAATAGGTGAATAGATGAATTGATAAATAAACATTTGGGATTCATTTTTTTTCATGTCAATGTTAAGCATAAAGTCTCCCTGACAACAATCCTAATATCTCAAGAAACTCACTAAGGAATATTATAGACTTAAGGCAAACAACTAAGCTGCTAGGCACTACTAGGCAGCTACCATCACAAGTGCTAAGATTTAATTCAACCTAATCATCTGCAGGTGGGAGCAAATCATGCCTTTTGGGTGGGAATAAAGTAGGCTAAATGTCTTTGTAATTATAATGAAATGGCAAGATGCCTGCTGTTGCAGATTGCTTTTGTTAAAAACACCTCCTGACACTAAAAAATGTTAATATAGTGGATTGCACCAACTCATGTAAATATACTGTAGAGCCTCGTGAAATTTGAAAGCAAGCTGCTACTAACATTGTTTTGTGAAAATAGCATCTACATTGATTTCTATAAACAGATTCTAACGCTGTGTTAATATTAATTCTATCATGCAATATTGTGAACATATTGTGTTTACTTATGTTAATGGAAATTTGGCCAGTTTGTGCATGTTGTCTGCTGGGTTATTTGGACTAAATTAGATAAATGCAAACTAACCGTATTGCCAATTTTCAAAACTTGTGTTTACGGCTATTTACATCAGTCAATCATGTGAGTAAAAATACAGGAGGGAGCACATGCATGAGGGTGAATGCCACATCTGCAGATTAGAGTTGGGGCTGCTTTCCCATTTTTGCGTTTTGCATTTTGCAAGTTTTGAGAGATTCATCTTATCTGACATAAACGATCTTTGGGGGTATTTTTCTGCAAGCTATGTGAAGAGGGCAGTGCACACACAGGGCGGAGGAGAGGCCTCAGGAATGTCGTATCTATACGGTAAAGCCTGCTGGCAGCCAGGCAGTAGTTACCTGAAGTTGGACAGCGAGCCTACAGCACAGACCAGTGGGCTTGTGTGGAAAAATATATAATATGGAAATTTCCTTATTTGACATGACAGCAGACATTCAAAGTAGATATGCAAAGCGAGAAACAGAAAGGGACCTAACATTTCACTGCTGTCACAAATGCTCTCTGGGGCACCTGGCCAGAGACATGGCATTAGGGCTGTGACATCATCAGCTGGTGTCTGAGTGGATATGCAGAAGCCCCTCTCCTAATCTGCAGGCCTTGCCAACAATGCATACTGAGCAGATGAGACAGAAAACTAAAGCTGGAGGGGTGCTTGTGGCTCAGAGGCACGGCAGCAGTTCTCCTAGGTGCACGGATTTGTGGAGCTTGCCTTCAAGTGTCCTATAGCGCATAATGGGTCAGAGCACGGCGCTGATAGCCTACTATTGGACACATGGAAATGCAGGTTTTGTGGATCGTATGGAGAAAGCTTGACAGATCTGATCTGAGGCACCCTCCCACTATTGCCCTCCTCACCAACAGGATCAAATCTATTCACTCAATGGAGAAACTGACTCACTCTCCCACTTCAAAGGGAGAAAGGGGATAGATACTGGAAAATATGGGATTGCTATAATCATCAAATCAGTACCGTGCAGTAGTGAGGAGGGCTGGCCTGTGAGTTTGCAAGAGATTAAGTGTGCAATGAGCAAATGCACTCTAGTTTTTCTATGTTAAGCCTCCTGCCTCAGCAGAGCTATTTCAGATATGACAGAAATTTGTGTAACCCTTTCAACATCAATAGTACAAACTGTCCCACAGGGTATGGCGGACCAGTAAAGGAAAAACAATGGGAAAAATAATACGAGCTCTTCAGAGTTTTATTCCAGCACAAACATTTTCTGAGTGGTGAATGTTGATTCATGAAGGCATGCATCAGGGTCAGAAGGCATCTACAGTATATGAATAATCAAATCAGTAGCACCATCTGCTGGCCAGACTAGCACAGTACAGTAGTGTGGTGGAAGAGACATCATGGTTTCTTTGGTGCACATTGTAAGCATTTTTATTTCCAAATGAGTGTCTTTTGGGAGTGAGAACCTGAATATAAAAACAAGTATATGCGCATGTGCATGATTTAAAATATACTGTAATTTTCCTGTCAGTGCTATCTATTTGAGTTTAGCTGACGTTTAATAAAAACATGGTGAATGCATTCATCCACTGCTCTTAAGCACTTACAAGGCCTCAGATGATACTCGTGCAGCTTTTGAGAATATCACCCTCATTTAATAAGGCTTAAAAGGATGGATGGCAGCATATCAGCTGTGACTGTTATGGATGAGAAGTCATTAGGAGCAGGCTATTTTTAGTTCTTGGTTAGTCTCAATAGCCTTTGAATGTCAGGCTCTATGTCAATGGTGGGGAACTTTTTGCTGTATCTTTTAAAGGGCTCTCCCTCGGGACCGATGAGGAATTTCTCAAAGTTCCAAGAGATGTCCGTCCTGTTGATGGGACTCCAAACCAGAAATTTGGGATCCTGCATGAGGGAGCTGGGGTCGTCATCGGGATAGGGGAGCTTGTCTTTCAGATAGGCAAAGACCGGGTGTGTGTTTGTTCCGTTCACGTCACACTTCTCGAAGATGGTGAAGCCCGGCTGAAAGCCACCACCTGGACGCACGTGCTGCAGTGAATTCAGGATCTCGCTATTGGTGCAGTTCTCCTGCAAAACATAAACAAACAGGTGTGAGTAGATGTTTTGTCAGAATTCTTTTCAGGAAGATATAGGCTACGGTAAAGTATCATGGCATGATCACAACAATATTCCAAGGGCACAAAAGCTGTGACCTTGGGACTCATCTAACATAAATGATCACAAGAGTGCCACTGCCCTGATCTTTTCACTTTCATCTGTTCTTCTGACTTTTGATGATAAAGAAATTTAGCTTTTTCTACTGTTGCAATTTTAACAAGTCAGCCTTTATGACTGGGTAGAGCTAGACACTCAAATTGTAGGTGCAGCATCAAGGCCAAAAGAGCTTTCACTGCTGACAGTTTGCACACATCTCCATGCAATTCAACTGACCTGGTAGCCAAACTGATTGCAGGGGAAACCCAGGACCACCAGGCGATGGGGGTACTTGCTCTGAAGCTGGTTGAGCTCGCTGAAGTCCCGGGTGGTGGTGCCTCAGAGCGAGGCCACATTCTCGATCAGGACCACCCGTCCCCTGAACACATTGAAGTCCACTGAGTCTCCCTCCAGCGTGGTGGCTCTCAGGTCGTAGAAGGTTTTGGCGATGAACGTCATCTCGTCTCCTCTGCCTCCACACTGATGGCAGACAGGATCTCAGCGTGTGACTGTATCCAAAGTCCAGTCACCTGACTCACTTAAGGAAAGAAAGCTCCCTTCCTTCGGTGTCAAATGGCCCTGCAGGAAACTGATATGCTGACATACAATACTCTCTGACCAGAATAAGGTGCAGATAGATTCGTATTACTGTTTGTAAAATCACACAGGTAAATGCAATCAGAGTCTCTCAAATCATATTTTTTGTCATCCACAAATTAGAAAGAATGAGTCAACTTTATAACTTCAACTAAAATTTTATACAGATTTTCTTTGGACCCGAATATCATGTCTTATGTATCATTCGAAGCTCTTTAAAAATGAGCACATCCTAAGTGGTGAGTGGGAAAAGGAGCACGTATTATGGACATTGTGCTTTATGGTAATTATATGACCTATATCAGATTCTCAGTCATAAAACATTTAACAAGTCATTACCTGTCTTTCACAGCACATGATAAAAAATGAATGGCTCTACTGTCTGCACTCGCAGTGGACTCCGCTTCACTCGCTACCCAAAATCTAGTGACTCAGCAAGTCTCCCATATCCAGTCAGCCTGTTATAAACATGAACCTCCATTTTATTTTCCTTATATAGAACATTTCCTGAACTGATTTTGTGCAGCACACTGGAGCTTAAAACCAAACACCCATACACTTACGCATATCACAATGACAACTTTTATGGCACCTCAATAGACTTTGGTGAAGAGAGTCAGGGTCTAGCAAGACTGTAGTATAGTGTATAAAAAATGCACAATCTACAATAAAAAAACATTCATAAAACAGTGTACAAATGCTTTCAAGGTGGAAAACAATAAACATGCATTGAAGAAAGTCATTGTGCATGGCATGACACTGTCTACCTTGAATAAATAACTCCATTGTGTAAATGAATCCATCCCAGCTCAGTTTGAGTTTCTCGCCATAAATAATTAAACTTTGTCCTCTGGCTAGCTTGTTATAGCCTCCATACTCATCCTGCCTTAATAAATAGTGCTGAGGACTGATATGAAATAGTCAAGATGCACACTTCAGTATTACAGGCCAATTTGCAGATGTGCACATGGCAGATGAGAGAACAAAGTTAATGGGATGCAATAAAACAATATGACGTATTCTGCATTATCACATATATAGAAAGTAGAGGTAAATAGAATGGGTGTCGATTTTGTTATTGGAGCAAATGCATAGCACAGAATTTTCATAAACTACAGCTATACTCTTTATTGGCCACAGGGTTCAGTGATCATGCAACAAGATTGTCCCTCTGCTGGCAGCTGCTGCTAACTGCTTTCACCTCCATAATACTGCAGCTGCCCTACAAGTTAATCCAGTGCCATCAAACACGTTTGCAGCAGACAGATCTCAATACCGATGAAGGAGGAGGAGGAGCACTGCAGTGTTTCAGCGGCATCATGGGCAAAACCTGGTAAACAAGATAATCTCTCATTCACAAACAACTGCGACTGTTAAAAGTCACAGCGGTGGAACAAAAAACATCTTTCGCTCGTTGGCCATGGCACTGGGATGCTCCTCTTGCTAACACGAGCAAGTCCTCCGTGTGCTGGCATGTGTGTCTTGACTGCCCGTCTTCCCCTCCAGAGCGGTGTTGTTCAGATAATCATCCAGGGATCCCAGTAGGTTGTCCGCTTCTTTCTTGTGAGCCTCCAGCACGAGCTCGGCCAGCCGCGTGAATGACTGCAGGAAGAAGAAAATGTGCAAAAAAGACCTTCAAATGACAGCGCTGTGTGATCGAGAACTTCCCCAAATACTGAGGACACATTTCTGACGTGGCAGGCAGTCCCACCTCATTGATGTTACTGTTGGTGTACGCGCTGGTTTCAAAGAAGTCCAATCCGAAGGTTTCAGCGACCTACAAAACACAATCGCACACTGGTTAGAAATAAGTAAACCAACATATTATTAATTACTTATTAATTTAAGGATCACACCAATTTTTGGGGAGGTTGGCCAGTTAGTAAACCATGAATTGATGATAAAAAAAAAGGGGATGATTCACTGTGGTACTCCTTGCTACACACTTTGGCATTCACTACAGTGAGAGATAGTAAGCTCACTTACTCCCAGCCTCTGTGCAGTGCTTAATCCTGATTGGCCAGTTGTGGTATTGTGTAGTCTAATATTTCTGATTAATGACTATTGTTATAATTGACTATTGATGTGCTGTCACCTCAAGCAGATTTGATTTATCACTACATCCAGAAAATCCAGTCTGGTAATCAAACTACCTAAAAATGACACCAGCTGTAGCCGTATGGATATCACATTCACTTACAGAATTCCAGATTTATTTATTCATTTATTTATTTATTTTACAGCTGACCCAAGGCGGGCTCCCTAGTAAACAGACAATAACGCATAGTTGGCTAATTGATGAGTTAATGCACCTATAGCCATCCACGTCTAACATTATAAGTTGTGAATGCAAATAAAATCTGTGGACCATTTGTTCCAGCAGAGTTTTAAAGGCTAAGAAAATCCTTTCACAAGTCGTACGTTATGTCACATTATTGCTGTCTTAAGTAGGTATGTAATAAGCCAGATAATGTACAGCCAGCCAGCAATTATCGCAAAATAAACCCCTTTATAATACAAGAGCCATCCACTTAATGTCAGGCTCCTGGTCACACTGTTGGAATGTGCTTTGTGATCATTTTGTTTTTGTGAGCAGTGGGTTACACAGTGTTAATATGTGACTAGCAACATCCAAAATAAGAAGACTAACCTTTGAATAATAAAAGTTGTTTTGTAGTTTTTTACATACTTATACTGAAATATCAGTTCATTGCAGCTGATGAATGCTGGGTTCATTTTTGCAGCTATGTCAGAGCACATCCTGTGTTCGTCCGCTGTGCAGAGCTCATTAGCTGCTCACAGTCTTGTATGGCTGGAGTGTTAGCATTGCACACTGGTGAGACTGATCAACCAGGGAACACGTTTTCATCACTTCACAGCTAAGTTACCCAACGGACCAACCGCCCAAAAAGCTCGTAAAAAGGGTGTGTCACTGCATAGGATGAGATTCAAGCAGACCTTGCTTCCTTGTTCCTTGGTCACCTGCCTGTCTTTCACCTCGTCAGACTTGTTCCCCACCAGGATCCTCTGCACCTTGTCAGCAGCATACTGCAGTGAGAGAGAAAAAAAACAAAGATAGGACGGAGGGAAGAGGCTTCACCAGCTTGTCACTCACACTGAGACAATAGGCCGGTGGCAGCTATCCACAGTTCACTGCAAATATGGAATTGCTCAGAACAATGAGACAATGGAAAAAGCAAAGTGAAAGACAACGAGAGGGAGAGACAGAGAAAGAGAAAGAGAAAGAGCAGAAACACAGTGCTCATTAGTAGGTGTTTGCCGTACTTCATCCACATCACTGGCCCACTTCACTATGTGCTGAAAGGATGGCTCATTTGTGACGTCGTATACAAGGATGATGCCCTAGATGAAGGAGGAATCAAAGTATAAGCCAGGAAAAATTCATAAATGATTCATGAAAGGTGTATAAAATCATAACTTGGCAACTTGGCGGGATGGAGGGCTCACCTGGGCCCGTCTGTAGTACTGTTTAGTGATGGTCTGATAACGCTCCTGACCGGCCGTGTCCCTGGACAGGATACAACACACAAATGAGCAAAGCAGAATAACTCAATATCTGCACCAGCATCGGCAAAACACTGCACATCAACAAAGCCATTTCACTTACCATATCTGCACTCGCACTTTAATTCCATCTATTTCTAATGTTTTCATCTTAAAATCAACTCCTACAAAAACAGAAGAAAACGGAAGTTTATTCGCACAGAAATCAAGGCCACACAATCAACACACAAACACTGGTGCAACTTTGCAAATGTAAATAAGAAACACCAGCTTCACATATGCAAATCTAAATTACAAGTTCAAACAGGACTATCACGTAAAGCGGCTGTGTCAAAATAGTGAACATCCTAGTCAAACTGCCGTGGGAGTGGCTGTGGTGTATTTGTGAGCTCGTGATGAGAGTTGCTCGGAGACACTGTTATCCCTGATGAATTGTATCTGAATCGCTGCATAGTGTTAACTCTGGAATCATGTTGTCCCCCTAAAGGAAAAGCAAGTGCTGTTATTTATGATAGGGTTTTCCTGCTGGGCAACAGGTACAAGCCACCAAGGAATGTGCAACTCTCTCTATATAACTAATCCCTTGTCACTAAGCTTTCCAAGCAGGACGAAGAAAACACGAGCTTTGTTGAAACTCAGCTGCCCAGCTTACACTTCACAGAGCTCAAACACACCACAGCACTTCCCATCTTTCACTCATCAAACTACTATTGCCTGCCCAGGACAAGTTACAGGATAAACACACTCTTTCCTCTGCAGCTGGAACATTTTGGCTATGTAGGGAATCAAACTCGCCCAAATTGCTGTCATCCAAATCATTATCTTATCACGCACACAGAGGAAAAGAGAAATCACTGGAGTGGAGCACTAATGTGTTGTGGTGCATTCTGGTGCACACATTTCATAATAACAAAAGGGAAAGGGGGAAACATGCATGATAAACATCAAACAATTTGATAGCAGAAAAAACAATGTAACTTAAGACCTTCCTTCCCATCATTAATCTGAATGTGCACAGACCTGCCTACAAGGTTCCTCCTATTTGACATAAATTTACATGCCCTGGTTTTTGTTGTGTTCACGGACATATCGGACAAATCAACTCTAACTTCATCAGATGATATACTGACTTACTATGATATACTATGATACAGCCCTGATCTGAGCAGAAAGTGTGATATAAATGCCTAATTATGGTAATTTGAGCCTAATCCCATTGGCAAGCACTTGCGCACTTGAAGCCAAATGGAAAATGTCAGCAAATTATGTTGAGAACTCAAGTTTAAAAAAAAAAAGAAAAAAAGTTGCACCGTCTGCATTCGTGTGGAAAATGTAAGTAGTTATGTTTATCTTGTTTATACAGTATGCACCTACACAAACTCCCCGGCAGTGTTGGAGCAGAGCCGGCGTCCCGAGGAACTTGGTACGTGTACTTACCGATTGTGGAAATATGCGAGGGATGAAATTCATTTTCCGTGAACCTGCGCAGCAAGCAGGTTTTCCCAACTCCTGAATCTCCAAGGACCATCAGTCTGAGCAAAACATCGTAGTCCATGACCAGCTGCTAAAATATAAGGGACAGCATAACTCTTCCATGAAGTTGCGGAGTTTTGACTAATGTGTTTCCTCGGCGTTGCCATGTGTTGCCTTCAAGTGCTAAAATAAGCTCCGACTTCCGTACTCTTAATTTAAAGGTTGTAAATACGACATGTGCATACAACTGAGGGAAGAAACAGCAACATGGGTCATATATCAAAACTTATTCCCGTCTAGGAAACCTGGGTGGCCTGGAATACCCAGATTTTCACTGTTGAATTTGACATGTCTTGGGTCTTTTTTCTTCAATATTTCATATTTCCGATATTTTTCCTTCCCTTGAAGGCATCATATAATCTCCATCCCTGCAGGTGTGGCCCCTTAACTTGTAGCCCACAGTAGGAGTCAGGTGACATGCATCAATTCGTGCTGAGCCTTTAATGTTTAAAGATGTAAACAAAAGATGGAGGTGCCCTTTGTCTTCAAACTCACCCTTTTTTTTTAGTGAAGTTCCTTGGAAAAATACATATTTTGATTTTTACTACTGACACCAGCTGAGGGCAGCAGTATCATAATCACAATCTAAGTCTTACCTACATAACTGAAAAAGCAGAAATACAATGAACTACAAACATTTCAGAATGACATCTGGCAGTCTAGTAAATTTCACAAGATTACAAAAACTGAACTTCATCAGGTGTACCAAATGTAAGAATTAAGCATCTACTGACTGGAATCAAGTGACAGCTGTTGCGCAGTTAGAGGAGTTTATCTTTAAGTTTACTGTGCTGTAGACTATGCTGACATATTACTGCATTGAAAACATGCCCAGTCACAAATAATGACATACTAAAAGGATAAAATAGTTTTATTTATAGTCTCATAGTAAAGGTACGCCTCAACTTGCAAGACAATTGTTGGCAGTATGTACAACATACTTGTAATTTCCATGGAATGGAATAAACAAATATTAACTTCGTACACACTAATGTACCTCTGCAAATAGGACAGAAAAGAAATATAAACATTCCCAGCACAGGCAAATATTTCCAGGAAAGGTTTTTCTTTGCAGAACTGACAACATTTAAGAGTATAGAGTGTTAAATACAACACCACACTGATATGAAATTCTTCCATTAACAAAAATAAAGGTCACTGCCTTTTTAACTGCATTGTGTAACATTCAGTATCCATTTGGGGATGTTTTGGCTAATACCCACTTTATCTGAGAGTAATGAAAATTAGAGAAAAACAAATAGCTGAAACTGTTATGTGAGAACTATACGAAAATGAGAGGTCAACTTGTTTACCCATCTGCATTCACTGAAAAATCTCCCGAGCCACACAACAAAGTACAATATGGGGTAAGAAATCAATTTCATTTCAACAGCTTTAACACAGGGATTCATTTAATTACAGAAAACCTTCCAAAGACAAATACTTCAGCCATTTACACTGAACTGATAGGGCTGCACCCTGCATGACATACGCTTTTTTTTTTTTCCTTGAGCAACTTCACATTCTTTTCTGAAAACGTATGAATATTAAAAAGGTAAACTATTTCTAAGGACAATTTCTCAAAAGGTCTGCGAGTCTCAAAACAGGCTGCAGAGGTTGCCCAAAACAACCACAAAAACAAAACGAAAAAATCAGGGTATTTGTTGTAGCTTTACTAAAGCTTTACACCTCGTCATCTCCATGTTTGATTATGAATGGTTATTATGAGGTTTTAAAAGCATTAAGTCCTTCAGAACTGCAGAGCTGCCTCACTTTGGGGGTCTTGAGAGTTGCTGCTGAGCCACGAGAGGAGTGATGGCCAGGAAAGAGAAAGGTAGAAGCGTTTTATACATAGCACCTCTCTCACACGGTCTCCACCTTGTCTCCTGGACTGGCGTGAGAAGGCTGGATCGAGTGTGGACAGGTAAGAGGAGTGGGGGCTGGTGGACAAAAGAGTCTCTGATGGGAGTGCCGTGCGGCGCCCGAGCCTAGCTGGGCTCCACACGCAACTTCTTTTTGTTGGGCGGCTCCTCTGGCTCTGATTCGGAGCTGGAGTCAGAGCCGCCATCAAAGGCAGACACCGCGCTCCCTTTGCGGTTGGTGTACAAGCTGCTATCGGAGGAGGAGTAGCTGGACTGGAGCTGAGTGTTCCCCTTGGCTTTCTCCAGTGCACGAACTGCAGCAACACCAGCAAGCCAGAACCCACAGGACAAAAAAAACAAACAAACAAAACAAACAACAAACTCAAGGTAAGTACCAGTCTGATATTTCATTTGAAGAAAAACATCATCTCAATTTGTCCTCACAAAGGATATCAAGAGAGACAACACAAACCACAAGGCCTTCCGTCCTCCTCTGGGTCCCTGTGTCCACTTACCCTGCTGCTCCAGCAACGCATTCTGCTTCTTCAGGTCATCGATGTCTTGCTGGTGGGTGTGGTTTTTTCGCCTCATATACTGGATGTACTCTGTGGCTTTGTCTAGAATCTGTGCTCGGGAAGCCTGTTTGACAGAATTCTGTCAGCAAAAATTACACAACTAAGCCATGGGGCAATGCTGCAATGTACATTTTTTAGTTCGCCACAGTAAAACACTGACATTAGCAAGATGTGACCATATGTTGTACCAACTTGCTACATGTAAGTATTACATACAAACTCACAGCCAAAAAAAGAGACAAGATTTTCAAGAGTAAGGTAGCTGCATGAATGTAACATTACCTAAATATATCTGACTTTGTTTCAATCATCATTGAAAATCATGTTCAATGCAATTTCATTAAAGTGGCTTGGTGATGCAGCTACTATATTGCAACATGTTTCAAGCTTGGCGCTCTGACAGCAGGCAGCAGGATGTCTGACGCCGTCTGAGGAAGAGCTCCAACCTTGAAATGCATTGCAAAACAGTAGCTGCATCCCCAAGCCACTTTAATGGCTCATTTTTGCTTTCAAGTGCTATTCAGTTTTGAGTGCTAATATTAGCATGTAAAATGTTTTTGTTTCCTGAGCATCACGGTTCCCACGTTCTTTAATTCATGGTCTCACAGGAGCCAACAGCAGGGCAGGACTACTGCATGGTTCACTGCAGACTGTGGTTACACACTTGTGCATCACTGAAGCTACTCACAGAGAACCTGCAGGCAGAATGCCAAATCATGTTAAAGAGGAAGCATTTTTGCTGTAAGTTGTTGAATATGTGAAGAAGCCAAATGGAGAGAAGTATGACATGTATGTATTTTAGTTCAATTTATCTGAATTAGCACAAGAATACATGTCAGCCTGTTTGTCAGGTATAACACATTGAGTCATGGACTTGCACTACTGTCCTAGATATAAAACAGCACCGTGCAGCAGTGGTGAGAGCCAATCTCTCATCATCTGGTAACAGGAGATTGAACAGAGGAGTGAGGAAATGAGAAGGATGTATTGCTGCATTTGAAGAAACAGGGCAACAAGTGTCACTCCGACCACTGTTGAATAGTTGAATAAAAATTAAGTTCCATAAATTATTAAATTATGATTAGGCAACTTGCTTGGTTAAATCTGCAGTGCGTCACTTTTTTCCTGTGGTCATTATAATGGCCACTGTTTCTTGTGAAGCCTGTTGAGAAACAAATGGTGAAGAACTAGATCTAACACCAGTTCCTGTTTGCCCAAGTTCTTATTTCTTGTTGCGCAGTGGAAAAGGGCCTTAATCCCTTTCTAGCCAATGTCTGGGTAGGATTAAGCAAACTTTCAATAATGAGTTATTTGTGTTTGCCAAAACAAAGTGTGCAGTGTTCCCTATAAAAGGCCATGAAATGTGTCTTGGTCAGTTCATTTCGTCAAAATTATCAAAAGAGAGAGCCATGCATGCTACTGAGCTCAGAGAAAGTTGTTAAAACAAGAAATTTGACTGGTGGGTGATGATTTCAAACAATGTTGGCCTTCTTACATTGTGATTTTCATTTTCCACCCCCAACATGCCTCTGGATCTACCATCAAACTGTTCACAAATATTGAACATTTCACATATGTATGCAAATCTATTCCTTCTGACACAAGTCAAATTATATATGGAATCAGCTCAATGTTGTATTTCTTTTGGCAGTGAGCACATTTATAAAATTTCAACAGTAAAACCTATGTGTTTTATTTCATTACAGTTATGTGTTGGGTCTTGATTATAAACAAAGGCTCACAGCCAAAGGAGGGATAGTCCATTCAAATCATCACACCTTGTGCCTTGACTTCATGTAGGGCTTCCAACCAATCTCTTATCTGCACTGCTGCTAGGACTTTGCAATGGAGAAAATGAATACTTTTCCTTCTCACCTTCTCCCCTTGTAATGAAGGCACAGAGTCTCGTAAACTGTGAAAGCTGTCCTTAATGTGGTCCCTGCGTTTGCGCTCCAGCGCATTGTGATGTGCTCGCTTGTCTGCCTGCCAGAGGAGAGTCACAGTTTTAACTTTTCAGTTCTGTACATACATGCCATTTATGCCAAAAAACATGCAAAATAAAACATCAAGGGTGTCACGAGAGAGCTGCTGACTTGTTTTCTATGTGGCTCTGGTTTAACACAGAACACAACACACACATTTAAGGCTGCAATTGTTTTCACATTAAAATGACTATAAATGAATGTGTTCTACACCTTCAGCCAATGTCTGTCTGTGACCCTGTCTGAACATCTTCCTGTTTGTCTTCCTGTTTGCCTGAAACTGGCTTTCCACTGATTGTCCTGGAAATTGTTGTTGTTAGGGAAGCACTGATGATGATACTGGTACTGGTGCTGATATGGGCCTATAATGGAGTATCATACAGGAGAGTTCCCCTAGACTAAATCTGATACCAGATGCCCTAGCTTGTCAGAAATTAAAGCAAAGTGTCTCAATTATCTGTATTTTTTGAACACTTAAGAAGGGAAGGGAAAGAAGGTTTTTACAGCAAGTATTTTACCAGTGACCCCAAGCTGATGGTCCTAGCCTACACAGAGCAAGTAACAGATTGGAAAGGTACTCAGTTACCAGTCAGTGCTTCAAGTTTTGCGCTCAGTTTCAGTGCTGGCACTAAAAAAGTTCCATCAGTGCATATGCAGTTAGGGTGTGGCCAGTGATGATCGGGCGAGCAGCAACAGAAAGCAGTGAGAAAAGAAAGTACAGTGAAGCTAAAAGAAAGTAAAGCTAAATTAGCAACAGGCAAGACCCTTTAACAAGAGTCTTCATTATGCTGATGATCCGATAATTAGCAAATATTTCTGTCAACATACATGTGTTCATGTAACATATAGGCAATATTAATATGAACTGTGTATTATAAACCATAAGGAGTTATAGTAGTGTCAAGACAATCTGTTTATCCTCATTACAATGCAAATTTATGCAGAAAGGTGCTCCAAAATCTAACTCGATTATGTATTCTATAGTGGGCCCCTGTGTTATTCTTGAATTATTGTGTTTGCATGAATACTTCTCCAGCCAGCCAGCCATACAGACAGACATTACTATGACGGCATAATTCTCCACCTACATGAACCACAGTGGGGGGGGGATATGAAACTGGGTATAGGCATTGTTTTTGGTGTTTATTGCAGAATGCTTGCACTCGTCATCTGGTTTCTTGACAACTGTGGTGGCGTTACAGATGCCTGTTAGCTCAGCCTCAGACTGGACGCCATTTTAAGGTAGACAGATCATCATAATGAATGACAAACTGAGCAAGAAGAGAACAAAGACAAACACCTGCCCCCAATACAAATAAATATATCACTATGCAAAACACAATGACACTACAATGACTCTTAATATGTTATGTTAACCAGCCTGTTTGTCCTGGACACACAACACCAATGTGTGTTTTGTCAAGTACTCGTATGACCTGTTTGATGAAACCTGATGAACCTAACTGTAGGCAGTGATACACTAATATCGGAGGGTGACTGACTAGTGTTCATACAGGTTTGCACAGGATCAGCTACACACTGACCAAGGAGACCTAACACTCCTTTCTGAGAAGGCGTGACATGTCTTCGAATTTCAGCCGTGTGGAGAAGGACCCATTTTCTTGCATTTGCTGGACCTCACCCCAACTGAGCATCTTTGAGATTGTTTGAAAAGAGAAACTGCAAAGCACACTGCTGCATCACAGGACACTCTCTGGGACGCTGAAGGGGCGGCAGCTGGGAATGGAGCGGCTGGATGCTGGCTGACCGTGCGCTCAAAAATGGCTCTGGACTTTCAGAGGAGCTGCTGGTCTCCATTTCTCCGACAAATTTAATTTTTCCACGCTTGTCACCTGTGACTCTCTTTTTGGCAACATCAGCAAGCTAGTATGTTTTTGAGTAGCAGAGCCAAGAGATACGTGAGAATTTAAAGTGAATTTACCCTTTAGCTCACTGTTGTGCTCTTTCAGTGTGACGTTCAACAGTGACACAACTCACAAATAAACTGTTGCACATTGTTGTGACAGATTCTGACAGTTTATTTGCAGCTTTTTGTGTTTTCTGCTCCAACACATGGGCACATCCAAATTGTTTTAGACAAAAAATAAAACAAATAAATAAATAAATAAATAAAAATCAGTGTTGGTCACAGCTACCCCTTACACAACAATATAATTACAAAAAAATTATTCTAGGGCTGGCAATATATTGATTTATATAACATCATGTTATATAAAATTAGATATCATCTGCAATTTTGGATATCATAATATCATGAAAAGGCAAACATGTTGTCTGTTTTCCTGGTTTTAAAGGCTACATTACAGAAAATGGACGCAATTTTCTGAACTTATTAGACTGTTCTAGCTGTTCCATTGTTTGCCTCTACCTGCTTGGTCATCATACCCATATTATTCATGACGGTTTAACAAAAATATTTTATGAAAGCACCAACAGTCAGCTATACAGTATTGTCACAATGTCAATATTGAGGTATTCAGTCAAAAATATTGGGATATTTGATTCTGTCCATATTGGCCAGCCCTACATTATACCCCACCCCCACCAAAGCAATGGTGTGGTAAAAGCTGCCTGGAGACTCATTCATTAATAACATCAGATGCCTTTTATAGGAAAATTATTTCAGAAAAAGAGCACTACACTGCAATTCACATAAATCAAAGTATGCTTTGAGGACCCACTTGAATCTCACATGAAAAAACGTTATACTATATATCTTCACCAATGCAGGATTAGAGCATCACTGTATGCGATATATTGTTTAACAAAGTATATATCACAGCTCTGATCCAAAGCTGGAGATCCGGCTTAATCTTAATGGGGGGAGGGGAATCCCTTGCTCCGACAAATATCTGACCAGATGAAGGATGTGACATGTTTTCATACACACACTCAAGTAAAACATGCCAGTGGATTTATGCAAAATCAAACCCTAAGATTGTGACATATATAGCTTTTCATTAAATATGTATTTTGTTGCATTTGGCATTGACTACACTAAACCCTGTGTGTTTTTTTTCCCTTGTAGATGCACAACTAGAAGATATGTTGAAAGCTCCAGACACTGACAGAGACACCACAGGCAAACTTGGCAGCTCCCTATCCTTGCACAGATAAGCAGGCTATCGACAAAAATGAGAACATAAGCACAACCTTCTACATTTTTTTTTTTTTTCCAACAGGAAAAAAAAACAAAAGCACACCCACAGCACCGAATAACTAGTTTTCGGCTGCAACATCGCACGGCAGCACCTGCACGAAAGAGCAGGAATGAAACAGAAAACGAACATTTTAGCGAGCTGCTCTGCTAAATATAGCCAGGATGCGCTTAGGCTGGCGTGATGGGATTACCCTTCCATGCGTAATTATTTTCAAGGCTGCACAATATCATTACAAAGCATGATCAGCTAGCACAACCGCGGAACAGTCACATATAAACTCCGCTGGTTGAATTGTGCGTGCTGATTAGTGCTGGGGCTGCCACTTCTGGTTTGTGGCTGCTCTGTCAGATGAGCTGACCTTGCCTGCGGTTACAGCTTACTGATTGTTTACGGTTGTCGCAGCATCATCACGGTTTAGACGGTGAGTCTGCCGCTTCACCTTCACCATCCTGCTGACGGATTAAACGGCTTTTACTAGACAAGCGATATTTGATAAAGTAGCATCGAC
>OMLB01009094.1:1623-29983 GCA_900302555.1 Myripristis jacobus | reverse complement strand
ACGGTCTGTCTCACCCTCACGCTCTGCACCTCTTAAATTCCAACTTTCACTCTCGAATTTCCAAAAATAAACATACACACACACACACACACACACACACGCACACACACACACACACACACACACACACACACACAGACACACACAAAGGGTCCAGGAGAGTTGTGATGGCAGAAGGACAAGCAATGAATCGACTTGTCTGAAGGGTGTGGGGTGGTCCAAGCCTCCTGAAGTGTGCCAGCGTTTACATAAACCCATGGCTGTGAATGCAAAACAAGTCACAACATACATATATCTCTCTCACCCAAACACACACACACACTTTTTAAATCATCAGCGGACTGAGACATAGACATTTTTTTCCCCTCTTTAAAGTCATCATCAAATGCTCACAAACAAGATCTTCTGAAGAGTAATGTGAGTTATTGCAACTGGTGGGGCCTCTGTCTGAGTGCCTGTGTGTGTGTGTGTGTGTGTGTGTGTGTGTGCCAGACAGGGGCCGCAGGCTGAGCTCATCTAGAGGGCTTCGCTCTGCACCTCCCTCTAATTGGACTGTTTACTGCCGCGTGCCGCTGTGCAATTGAGGGCAAACCAGAGCCAGGTCTTAAAACCTCTCCTTCACCCCTCCTTGTTCTGCCCTTCAACCCCCACCCACCACCCACCTCCCATCAGTCCATCATCTGTGGCATCCCAGTAAGAGGAGGGGGGGAAAGAGAAGCTTTTCAACTGCAATTCCTCCCCTATCATTATCCCAGTGAGGTCATTCAGACTTGGTGGCTGTTACTTCAGTCCAAAACTGATCGTAACAAATGCCATTCAGTTTCTTGTGGTTCAACCTGCAAAACCCAAGGCGCCAAAAACCATGACCCAACGGTTTGTGTTGTTTATTTTGAGAAACTAAAGCTTGGCCCGGCGCTGCGGGGATCAGTAGCAAATAGGTTGGAAAGATAAATTTCAGCTGTTCCACCATGTCTTTTTCATTCTCTTCCTGTATTTTTTGACAAAATGGAGATGAGCTGAATGTGTCTGCTTGTTTTCTTTAAGGTATAAATGACTGATTTGCTCAGTGATCAAATGATTGATGGCTAGATATTGCTTTTTTTCCCCGCAGAGATTCCCATTTGGCTCCACAATGATTCAAAGATTAATTCTATAAATCATGGACAGGCATATAACATCAGAATGCACACGTTGCTTCAGGGACAAATTAACTGTGACCTATTTGTCTTTAGTCATCTAACACCCTGGCTCCTGGCCCGAGCATCCAGACAATGTTTTCATCGCAGGACCTCCATTGTGCGCAGTGGGCCCATAAATCTGGAAGCTTCAATACTCAACTGGGTCACCTTTCATTGTGTTTTTGGACCTTAATTCAGTAAGAAGCAAAAATACAATCCATCAGGATGCAAGATGCTATTTGTAAAGAGTTTGCATCTTTACAGTATTTGGCCCACAACAGTGCTGACAGGCAATATGTGAATATGTGCTGTATGATCTTGTCATTTCTGGGTTTGCTGGTTGCATTCCGACTTTAGCACTGCAAAGAATCTCCATTTTAACAAGACATTTAGTGTCAGATTCAATGTTCAAATCTTGCTTTTCTTCAAACACATGAAAAAATATGTGCCAATGGGATGAGATAATCCCACTTGTTTCCAGTGCAGTTTCACTTGTTTCGTTTTTTTTTTTGTTTTGTTATTTTTTTTTTTGAACCGCCACTGCTCATTTGAGAAATTTCATTTGATTTCTGTGGGGAGAAAAAAAAACGGTTATCCAGACATATCCTGATTGTGCGACACTGAATATCCTCCAAACACACCGTGGACATTTCTCCTCTCTGCTGCTTCATACTACACAGTTAGTTTGCCATTACACCATTTGCTCCAAAAAAGGATTTCGTGTGGATACTTTGAACGTCTCTGGCACAGGTTTCTTTACTATTTGACTGCAAAATCACTGTTATGCTAACAAAATTCAAAGTAAACAAACTGAGGTTAGTGAGCATAAAATAATGTGTTTTCTGCTCTTGTTGTAGAGCTTTCGGTTTCCCAACATTTGTAAAACGGCTAAAAAGAAAGGACAATAAGAACAAGAATAGAAAGTGACAGAAAATTTCAATAAGAAAGCAACAAATGCGAGAAGAGATGAAATATGTACATTAGTCCACAGCATTTCTCCAAAATAAAAACAATGGATAATTTCCACATTCATCCAGTCAGTTCTCCTTGTGTCTATAATTGAGGAAGATGAGGCAGAGGAGGCCTGTAAACAGATGGATATAAATAAAGGGACGTTAAGTGAGTGAAGGTGGGTCAGGTTTTCAGGACAAGAACTTTTTGGCCGGGCCTCTGACTGCTTCACAGGGAGCAAGAGGAGATAATGAGTGTGGGAAGGAGGGAGGAGGAATGTATGGTGTGGTAGCCTGGTAGTTAGAGATGCAGGCTTGTGACCAGATAGCAGCCGATTTGACCATCCAGGCTGCATGGCTGAGAAAACGTGAAGGTGAATGAGCAAAGCTGTGAGGAAGCGCACACATATCCAACAGGTGACCACAGCTCCCATCGTAACAAACCTCTCAAGCAAGACAAGGATGTGCAAATTTGCTATTTGCAATGGAAAGAGAAATGTTATTTCACTGGTTATCCCAATTTAATGCCAGCTGTATGATAATATTCAGAGCTACTGAACTCATAATACAGATGTGAGATCCATGCATGTTGAGGAAAGGAGTCAAGGGAGCCATCATGTGCATGATAATGGCTGAAGAGTCCTGATCTCAGCTAAACAAGAAAATCCAGGCAGATGACAGGGTCTCTGCAGATGCACACACCGCCACACATTTCTAGTGGCTCATAAGTGATGATTGAGATTTTAATTTGTTTGGGGTTTTTTTAGGAAAATTCTACTCATTCTGGCTTTAATGTAACTCCCCTTCTCTTTTTACCTCATCCTTCCTGTCACTCTCCACTGTATGCTGTTTGATAAAATGGTCTGCAAATCTATAAAAATGTCCACTTTCTTGTGTATGTGTGTGTCTCATATTATCAAGAGCCCCCAGGAGGATTCTTTAGTTACAGGGATCCCTAAATTTGGCTAATTTGAAGTCAAAGGCTTACCTAAGTGTTGTGTAAAGATTTTGTTTAAGTATGCCTTCTCGTGTTGCAAGGACAGTTCACTTTTCAGCTTGGAAGGGTGTCAAGAGTCATTTTTCAATTTTGCGGTTTGTGAACAGAATACATTCCCTCTGAGGGCTCCCTGAGAGCAAAGACTGTGTGCATGAATGTGTGTGTGTGTGTGTATGTGTGTGTGTGTTCACATGTGTGCGGGCATGTGTGTTTGTGGCCCAGCTGTAGGATCAAGGCATGCACATACACCTCATGGTCCTAATTTTCTCGTGTTTACGCTCCCAGTAGTTACAAACCAGTTTCCAGTGATGTGTTCTCAGCGTGCACCAAGAACAGAGACACGAGCTTCTTTCTGTGGAGAAAGACCTTCTTCCAATATTTCTTCCAGTATGAAACGCTAATATTTCCAATATTTCTTCCAATTTGCCATGCCAGTCTCAGCAAATAAAAATTCTTCTATGAGAAAAATTCTCATAATTCACAGACAAACAAGCTCCAATGTCTTCTAGCATGCAGAAAGATACTCTGTATGTTATGTTTTGTGGATTTATTCGCTGCCGTCATCCAGAACAAATGACAACAATGAAACAGCAAGCCAATACCAAAGAGAGAGAGAGAGCACAACAAGGCTTTCCTGGTGGGAATGTTGCAATAGGACATGTATACATGTGTCCTACTATGTGTGTGTGTGTGTGTGTGTGTGTGTGTGTGTGTGTGTGTGTCCGACAGCCACCAAACAGAGCCATTAGAGCCCACAGTCATGAGTGGAATACGTTTTGGGTTGCACCTTGCCCACTGGTTAACCTCAAGGCTGCTCCGCATGGGTGGCACAGATCCGTCAGCAGCAGGTAATTACTGCTGCACTCAGGCTAACACTGATTCTTACACTGGAGATTGGCTACACAGGCGGACTGAGCGCAATGCCAAGGCTGCCGGAAGCAGAGGGTCCAAGGGGCCACTGGCCCAACTACCCTCATACTGCATTCTTTTGAAGCTACAAATCACTATGTTCCCACAAATGCCCCTATATTGCAACACTTACGGTAAAAACTCTCCACTCTAGCACATTAGGTAAAATAAAGCAGGCAGACATAAAAGGGGGAGCACTGTGGTATGTTTGCATTGTTGTTGACTGTATGGAAACCCCCTTAGTTGGGCCCCCACAGCAAATCTAGTCTATATTTGGCTCACGAGTGTTTTTGAAAGTTAGCTTGTTGGCTAGTTTGCTCATGATGTGGTTTTTGAAAATTATGTCATTTCATTTGGCTATACCATTTGGATTACATTGACTTTTTGCTGAATTGCATATGGATTCATGCGGCAGCCACTTGATTCATACTCTTTCATTTGAAGCCTATTTGGATTAAATATTGTGTGTAGGAGACAGGGACACTCTTTTATCATGCACTAATAGAGCACAGTATGTGTTTGCGTGGTGGCCAGTCATGGGTAAGATACAGTATATGCTTGATTGTACTCATGTGTGGCTCACCAGTTCTACTGCACGGTTTGTTGTTGTGTGTATGAGCTGATCACACACACACACTTCTTGGCCAACACATTACCAAAATGAAACTGACACGCCTGCCCAGTGCCCATTAGCAACACCCTACACAGAAGCTTAACTCTGCAGAAGCAATATCAGAGAGCTACTGAAGACATATTAGAGTGACTAACTTGCTTCTGATGTCTGAAACAATTACCATACCATACCATAAACACAATTATCTTGAACATGTTTTTATTTCAAAGGAATATGTCCCACTAAAAGTATTTCATGCAAAAAATTAACTCTCTGAAACCGAAATGAAATTCCCCTCATTGCTGCAAGTACAGACTAGCAGCAATTTCTAACTTTTTTTAAAAGTCAGAATTTTTCAGCATATTTTTTAAAATGAAAAAATTTGAATCTTCCCTTTCAGATTCCCATCCAGAATTGGAAGACATTAGGTTGACACTGATGTTGACACCTGTCTGTTGGCTATATGTCTTGTTTTTAAACTGTGGGAAAATTAAATGTCTCTCATTACACATTGACCTTTCATTCAGCCATACTTAACCCCCCCACGTCCTCACATAACCACACACACACACACAGAAGCCACACACACACACATACACAAACACTCACCCACAAAACCATAAAACAGGAGTAACAGGCCTGTGAAGCAGGCTTAATAGTAACAAATCCTTTACTTGGAGGTAATTAGAAAGTGATGCACAAAATCCCCAGAGATAAGACATCCAAAATTCCTGATGAATCTTTTTGGCCTCAATATGTATGTGTGTGTGTGTGTGTGTGTGTGTGTGGCAAATGGGGTAGGTTACAAACATCTGCAACAAGGAATATGAACACAAATGTAAACAATTAGAAATCAATCACTTTGTTAATGCCCATAAAATGTGTGCATGCCTGCACACGCTACGGAGGAGCAGGAGAGGAGGGGATCCTGCAGGAGGTGAGGAGAGGAGAGTGTGAGCAGGATGAGAGAGGGGAACAAGGGTGGGGGGCCCTGCACCCATTAATAAAAAACATGGTTTTGGCTGCTGTGCATGTGTGAAGTGTCATGTGATAGTGTTGAAAGTGAGGGCACAGAAATCCCAAACACATGGACCTCTATATTGTGCAGACACACAAATATATGTTCATATCAGCATGCAAATACAAACACAAATACAGGATTACATGGGGATCTGCACTGTGAAAATTTGCAGAGGGGAATGTGCAAATAAACAGTAGCCAGCAACAGGCACACCATGTACTAGGTGCAATAATTTTTGCTTACATTCGCACACACACGCACACACACACACACACACACACACACACACAGAGCCAGTTGTTATGTGGGCACTGTGGTGAGGTCTAGTCCCTGGAGGTTTTACCTCAGCAGCACCGCTCCAGTACCCACAGTGCACTGGTGTGAGACCACATCAAGAGGGGGAGAGGCTTGCTGTGGCACTGCAGGGGCCAAGGCTTTACTGAACACACATGTTGATGGAACAAACACAGGGGTGAGAGAGAGATCCCGAGTCCAAAGCCACGTGGCTTTACACCACATTCACCAGCACTCAGCACTTTCTTTAAGAGCGCTGGGGCCAAGCCTCCAAACGCCAGTGCATTTGCCAAACACCAGTCAGACAGCCAAACTGCACAAGAGAAGAAAACAAATGTCTCCTAACTCACTGTTCCCTGATGTAGTCCTTTCTACTCCTTGTTTTTCATGTTCAGTTCAAATGCATGCAATTTAGAGTGCAAAAAAACATTGCCGATGTGAAGGATGGTCAGGGTTATCATTATGATAGCCAAACTACCCCTAACCCATATTCACACAAAAGAGTCTCTGTTATAACAAATAGCCAACAACATGAGCAGATCCAGAGTGCATTTCCTTCCAGAAGAACAATCAATTATAATGAATAAAAATATGAGCAAACAGAAACCTGACAGTGATTTCATAAGATTGCATGAGAGGGGGTGGAAATAAGGGAACTTATTGTGCTGATTATTAATGGTAGGTAGAGAGGTGAGTGGAAAAGCGAGGTTCCTGGCAAAGTCTGTGCTGTGTATGAAAAATTATGTTTCAAAACTCCTCGCGCAGGATCTTTACATCAACATCCAAACTACTGGGTAAGCTCTCCTCCACTGCTGCATAGCTTTAGTGTCCCTGCATGTAAAGTAAAGATGAGTTATAATCAATAGAAAAACAGAAGAACTCTTTCACTGTCTCAACAGTAAAACAGTGAGAAGATTTTCCATTCACAAAGTAAGCCGCATGTTCTCCCACTGATGGGAAGAATGGCCAGGAAATGCTACAGACTCCTAAAACTGTATATTTATTTTTTACCATTCTCTGCATCGCCAGAAGCATACATACTCTAATTTTGCTCAAAGCAAAATTAGATTCTGCTGCACAGTGATGGCAGGGCTTTTTTTTTTTATTATGAGGAGGCAAGCTTGTAATATGTTTGGATCCAATAGTTCAAACATAACCTGCTCTGGAACAGGCAGCAACTCCCTGGAATCCACTGTAATTACATTATGCAAAAAAAAAAAAACAAAAACGATTTTATTGTTAAAACACAAGCTCAGTGTAAGCCATGAATCATGCTGTAATTCAATGGGACTCAGGGATAATTAAAAAATGTGGGCGCAGTGATTCACAAGGGCTGGATCCAGACTACAAGCTTAATGCATTTTTACATCATGTCTTTGTCAAAAGATTCTGTTGTCTAAACAAATATTCCTTTTTCTATGTGCTGCCAATTTCGAGGATTGTGACACTAATCAGCAACAAGTGTGAAGCACCAACCAGCATACATGAAAAAAAAGTTTACAAAATCTGAATATAAATATATACAGGAGAGTTGCTGCCTTTCTCTTCTTTTAGGGAGTTTTCTGTGTTATTAACTTTTTAGCAAGCACCCTATCCTGAGGGTTAGTGCACTGTCATGCTACTTTCCTCTCTTTGAAGCAGGTCAGATGTACCCTGCCACTGAGCCGCTGTAATAAGACTGAAAAAGCTCCATGACCCGCTAAATTTTGTGAACCCTGTTCTAAGCACTTTGTCATGGAGATTCAAATTTACTGTGGAAAGGTAGGCAGCATGATCAGACCAATAAATATCCAGAACTTAGCAATAACTTCCTTGACAATCCTGCCTGGAAAATGGAAGCACCTACTGTAAAACTTTATCGTCGAGTGGTGTCATACCAGGCGGCACCAGCGCTGTTGAGAAAAATCCTGGGCCTAAACATCCTCTCTGTCTGCCAAAACTAACATGCACATCCCTTTAATGAAGACAAATGAAGTGTTTAATTGTGCGAGATCACTGCCCTTTCCACCTGGCACTCCATGCAAAACACAGCTGGCAGATCTGATCCCGAGGCAACACGCAGCTTAGCAACAGGCGAGCTGCCGCCACCTTGGCCACTGACTGCCGTCTCTCCACTAGCCACCCCTACTGGCCCTGGCCCCGCTCGCCTCACCCCAATTACTCCAAACCTTGACACTTTGCCAAGCGGTGCAACCATCTGCGCACTTGTTCACCCTGAGGGCTTTAAAAACACTGCCCCCGACTGTTGCTGCCTGAGGTGCAATTGAGCATGTAAAAACACTGGGGCCCGAATCGCCTGGCATGTGTGGAAATGAGACAGGCAGAAGGCAGAGATAGAGCACGGGAGAGGGAGAGGAGCGGGTGAACACGGGGGAACAGCCTCGTCTCACTAAAAAAATGAGAGACAAAAGACGAGAGAACAAAGCGGCAGAGACTGACAGGGAAGACTTGACCGTAAGACATGTCGGGACAGGCAAAGTGGAAATGTCTCCACACCAGGCCTCTAGTCATTACTGCAGAGTGGGGCGCTAATGACTGTCATTATCTACCACTTAGCGGTCACAACACATAATATTCTGGCCTTCCTTTGTACATCATGTAACCCAGAATCAGCAAGTCCAAACCGGTGTAGCATCAGGTGCTTGACTTGAGCAGAGAATTAATTAAAACTACACTGGATATATTCCAATAAATCTCTACTACTCTCCTTTTTTGAGTAGTTTTGAAATAAAAGTAGTTATTTAAGTCCAAGTAAGTTCTTGGAAAGTAACCAAGTACTTTGTTATTGTTGTAAAGAAGCAAGTACTTACGTCTTATAATATATATGTATTAAAAAATGTAATGATTTGATGAGTCAAAGAGAAAAGTATTTTGAATATGCAAGAAGACAGAGCAGACAACAGAGCGTGCTAGGCAAAAAGCATACTTGGAATAGCTTCCATACAGGTAATTACTGAGGTCAGTGCTGGTGGGACAACTTTAACAGTCCACTGCCACACAAACACAAATAGAGACACACATACCATCTCAAGCAAAGCGCTCATGTACACAAACACGCACAGTAAATGAAGGATCATCTTTCAGTAACCTACTTAAAGGTTGCCTGATGACAGGACGATCATATTTGCCGTCTAGACGGTAGCTGGCTGAGGAGAAAACCGTGTGGTGCGTCTTGGCGCCATCCACCTCCCTCCTTCTATCTCCCCCCTCCTGTTGTTTTATCCAACACCTGACACTTTCTCTTGATATCCTGACTCTCTCCAGCTGACAGTGTTTTGAAGTTTACAAGTTTAGGGCAGTTTCACTGGCATTCTCTCTCAGCGTCTTCCTTTCTTTCCCTCTTCGTCTGCCAATCACCCCCCGAAGCTGTGAGACACAACAGAAACTGAGTTGCCACCTGGATATCTCCTTCAGGATAGAAACCCTTACAGGGATTGAGTTTCAAAATTTCCTTTAACCAGGAATTGTTCATTTTTAAAGTGAAACTGAACAGTGATAGATAGGCTCCCTCCCTGCTGAAGATTATTTTGATTAAACTCTAAACTGGTTTGAGCGATTATTTGAATGAGTCTGCGGCCAAAACAAAACATGAGAACACATGAGCATGTATGCATTTTGAAGCATGTTTGATATGTTTTTGAGTTGGTTGTGTGGTGCTCCAAAGAAATGGACATCAAACTAGCACATTTCACATTTAGATGTTCTGATGTTTGTTTGTTTTTTCCTGATTATCCTTAAAGTCTTTTTCGTCACTCATTCAGACACATCACAGAGGGGAAAAAGAAAAAAAGTGACAGCAATTGACCCATTAGACCCCGTGCAAAACTTTGGTACAGAATCACAACCTCATAAACTACTGTAGTACTGTATTTGTTTATGAACACTGACATTGCTGAAGTTCTACAGTATGTGCGCGGCATCACATAATAAATACCAGTTAATATACAAAGCTGTGTTAGGCCATAGCCATATAAGACAGCTCTACTCTGCAGAAGTAGCTTGCACTGAGCCTGCCAGGAAAAACACTTTCCTTGGGAGAGAACAATCCGTCTGTGCCCCTCTTGGGGATGGGGTAAGGGTGCTGGGGAGGTCACTTTTATTCCCCACCATCCGACCCTGGCACACACTCATGAAAGTTAAACAACAGAGTGAATACACTTTGGAATCTGAAATTCACCTCCTGGGTTGCTCGCTAATTAAGCTTCGTTTGTCTTGGCTTTGGATCAAGCTTAATATTGAACCAAGATCCGACACTGAACAGGACTGCAGGCCTACGGAGAGCGAAACCTACTAAGTGGTGAAACAAATCAGAAGTGTGGTCCCCAGGAGTCTGCAGGATCTTTATGTGAAGACACGTTAATGAGCCTGTCAGTCATGCATTTAACCAGGGACGATCTTACTGCACATTTAAGACCAATGAATTCACACTGTATGAGTTTGTTTATTTGTTTTTTTGGTGTCACCAGTAATTTATTGTAAGTTTCTTGAACATTCAGAAACCAGAAGACCAAGTGTGAACCCCAACAAGTCATACAATAAACAGCACATTGCTGTTCTACTGGATAAATGGTAGACTAAATTTGTCTAAATTTTTTCCACACAGTTTAACACAAACCATCTATAACTGCTATTAGCTCTGATCCAGAACATTCGTAGAAGCCTTCACAGGCTCACAGATGAAGGATGGAGCTCCATATTACAATGACATTACAGATTACAATGTGAGGGGAAAAATCTCTCCTTTCTGGCTTCAGTACACAAAACTCAATGTTCACCGAAACAGACCACACTCTCACAAGGAGAAATGATGAAGACATATTTCAAGACAGAAATCCAGCATTGCTCCTGTTTAGGGGAAGTATTTCAACAAAACGACAGTGTCTCAAGATACAGTAATGGAGAATGTATGTATTGTTCAGTTTGATGACCACAGCACCTTATTTGCACCTGTGGAATAATGGCAAAACCAGCGGAGCCAAATTCATTATAATAATGAAATCTGCAGAGTGGAATATAGGCTTGGATAGTCTGAGCGTGTGGGAGTGACTATAAAATTACCCTATCTGTGATATTTGATTTGCAAACCAGTCACAGCAACTGGTTGATGCAAATTCAAAAATTTGCTTGAGGTCAGTGTATCATAAAGTACGCTGCTGCTCGGTTACAACATGAGATCCAAAAGCCATAAAGATAACTGTTTGTGGTTTCTAACTATAGCATTTTAACTATGTACCATGGCATCTAAATGCTAGACTTCTAGACGAGGCTTTTCATTAAATTTGCCTTTGGGACACAAAAAATTGTGTATATTGGGCAAAGAAAGACCATATACTAAAAAGCTGTCAGATCTAAATACTGTATCTAATATATCTAAAATGCAGAAGGTGCAGAAGACTTTACATATGAGAGTCTGTCTTTAGAGCTGAATGACAACAGAAGGTTTCCTCTTAGAGCCAATATAACCTTAAAGTCCACTTTAATCCTGCTTTAAAGTGTAATGGTGAGTTCAAGCAGATGTTGTGTCAAAAGAAATTTCACTGCAGTGTATTTGATCAGTGTTCAAAGGGGCGTAGAAGGATGTTGAATATTCTATATGCAAAGTGCAAAGGGTCAAGCGTTCAGGCATGGAAGCTTGTGAAAGGTGTGCTGGATGTGGAAGGTCCCTAACTTTGAGGTCATTTATTTGGGAAATCACAAATAAACGAAAACAACCACAGAAACGTGCACAGAACTACAATGAAGTTGGCTAAATAAATGTAATCATGACGGCCAGCGAGTCGGTCTATAGTTGAAACACGTGTTAAGCATCAAGGAATCGTTTGTTCCTGTGTCTTGGCCGCTTAGTTAACGCTCCTTCCATTATATCATGTGCTTACGACAAACAGAAATGCGCGATGACTACATTAACATTCATCAAAAGATACCATTCTTGTTAACGATAATGTCATGCCGCCCAAACACTTAGTCAGTTTCCACAGATTCCCCTCTAATCAGCACTGGGACCTTTCCATGGACCTTTGCTATTGGAAAGATGATGATGAGATAGGTGAGTTAGATGTTTAGGTTGCCAAAATGAACGCAGGTCCACCAACCAACCTCCACACACACACACACACACACACACTAGCCCCCACCCCATTAGATAAAACAGCTGGGTGAATGACTGGCTTTGGAAAACTGTTGTGGCCAAGGCTAGTGTCTCATCAGTGTCGATGACAGAGCAGAAGAAATGTGATGCAAAAAGAAAAGAAAAAGCCACCCCACCCAAGAATGTGCAATGAGTTTGTTCATTACTGTGTGTGGTAAGTCTGTGTGTGAGCGTGCATGTGTGACCCTGTTTCATATCAACCTAGGTCAGCCCACAATCAGATTATGCGTCCACTCCCAGTGTCCCACCATCGTTTTTCATTTGTGCTCATTATTTAGGTAC
Source organism: Myripristis jacobus (assembly GCA_900302555.1). Lineage (NCBI taxonomy): Eukaryota > Metazoa > Chordata > Actinopteri > Holocentriformes > Holocentridae > Myripristis > Myripristis jacobus. Next base: position 17,591 of record OMLB01009094.1, on the reverse strand, counting down.
AATAGGGCTGATTTGTCACCACTCTGGTGTGGCGTGTTAAATAAATATGTTACAATAGATTATATGACTGTTTTTGTCTGCCATCTCCATTTTTATTCAGCTTATAAAAGGGAAAAACTATGAAACAAAAGTCACTTTTTCAATTAAAAAAAAAAGGCTCCATGTTTGAAAATCTGATGGAACTCGCCATTGTGTTAATCAGCGATGAGCACAATGGTTTTAAATCAGGGACTTACTGGGTCCTCTGGCTTTTGGCTGCTGGGGCCTTCATGGAGAGAGTCTTCAGGCAGGTGGTCCCGGCGAATCAGGGTGAACTCGCGGATGAACACCGCTCCACCATCATCAGCCCGCAGGCCAACCTGGAAAACAAAGATACGAGTCCAGAACAATCACTGAAAACTGTCAAACCACTGCACAATATTATGACAATATCACATTCTGGACTCACTGCACCAAAAATAAATTGGTCAAACCAGAGCACACTGGTGCGACAATATTCCGATAATCTAAGCCGTGTGATCTCAGTTTTGCATAACTGGTTGCAATGTTGGAGTTTTGGTAAACTGCAGGAAGACTCCTGTCACTGTTTGCCATGTTTCACTTATGATGCTTTTTTTTTGTTTCTCATTCTTCACTGCATTCCCGATGGGGGGAACGGTTATGGTTGTAAGGCTCTGGTGGAATTCACACCCCAAGTATCTGATGTCCCATGATGTAGTAACCCACCTAATAGGGGAAGGGGGGGCATCTTGGATAGGGACCATTAGTAACACAGCAGGGCCCTCATTCTCAAAGATGCGCAAACTGATGGAGCGGGGACCCTCAGCTGCTCTCCCTGGGTCATAAACACCCTGTAATGACCCGGGTCAACTGCCTGCCTCCCAGGCCTGTGCCAAGTCAGATTTCAGAGTGAACAAGAACAGGGGATGTGGGTTTAGGGTACTTGAGGTTCTTCGGGAAGTGGAGGGAGAGTACAGGGGGGGTACATTTTAGTGGGAAAGAAGAAAGTGCTGCTAAGCGACTGCGGCAAAACTGACACCGGCCAACTGTGGGAAAAGGGGCGCAGAGTGGACGCTTAAATGTGACAAATCAAATCTGGGCTGAAGCTTTCAACTCAGCGCTGCTTAGATGTGGTCACTTAGGCTGTGGAGGCTGTGGAGGCATCTGTAACAACACAGAGGTCGGTGCACTGAAATGTGGCGTAACTTAAATCATAATGTTTAGTCACCACGTTTTGGTTAGGTAGGTGTATTTCCATCAAAATTCACTCAATACTTAATACTTATACTCAATAATTCATTTTTATTTCACTAACTGGAAAGTGGCTGTAAAAAAAAGTTGAACAAGAATAAAGCACAGTCACTTTATAGCTTTCAATCTACTGGCTGTGCTTTCAGTCCCATTCTAGTGATCTAAAAAGGGTTATGGGAAAGTGGTAGACCTCACAATGGGAACATGAGGCATACATCACTAGGGATATCATTATACTGTAGTATGTTTTTCTCAGCTTGTCTCAACAACTTATTCTCCTCTGATCTACAATCACCTGAGGAGTGAATGAATTTTGCTGGAAAACCAAACAACTACAATGGGATAATCTCTTTACTAAATCACAGCCTCATATTGCACATCTGATTTGCACGATGTGAAATCTCTTGGCATTACTAACACAGTGCTGGTGCATGTCCTCTTTTCCAGTGATGCTTAAAATTAAAATGTTGCACAACCATGAGTAAAGCCAAACATGCACAAGCCAAGTATATTAAAATTAAGAAAGCTTTGGAGTGTGTGTGTGTTTGTGTGTGTGTGTGGTGGTGGTGGCCAGTGGGGGTATGGGGGGGCTGTCAGCTATGATGTGCTGAAAACCACTTAAATGACCAGATGTCCTTGCTCAACAATAAATGCAAGCATGAGTGAGATGAACATGCCCATTGTCTTTTTCTCAGGAGATTTTTTTCTCCCATTCTCCACAATTATTTTCTCACACACTTTTAGTGTCTTGACACCAGATTGGCTGGTCTAAATCTGACAACCATTTCCTTGTCCTCTCAAAGTCTGCATCCATCCTCCTTAAAGCCGTGGGATCGGCTGGAACCGAGCTGAACTAAAGGCTAATGGTGCATGACAGCCAAACTCTCTCTCGCTGGAGTCTTAAAAGGGGTATCTATCAAACTCGTTTCCCTAAGAAAACAAGATGGTTGTTCAGTGCCGATGTCAAGCATCCTGCACACCCCACTGGACTGAACCATTAAGAACTGGCAGAGGTCCGGATATCTTCTGTTTCCAAAGAGGTCCCAAGTTCTAGGTTATGCTACCATGTAAGGGAAGGGGTGGAGGACACTCAGAACATCCTTTATTTGGGGCCCTGTGAACTTGAGGACCTCAAGGTGGGTAGTATGATGTCCATGGGGTGACAGTGAACACCCAAATTCCCAATACTACATTGCACGGGGGGCGTTTACCTCTTTGGGAGCTAATGAGTGTGTTGGATTTTGTGCAAAGCTTACACTAACATGCCTAACTCCAGGCTGTGTTTGAGTTTGTTATTTGAAATGGACATGACAGGGGTTAAAAAAACATACACACAGTGTTAGTTTGAAGGTGGCCTGTGATAGATAGAGCCCACTCCAAGAGACATCCCAATCTAAAAAAAACTTCTCATGTGAGTCTTTAATCTACTGTGTGTGGGTGTGTGTATGGGGTGTGTGTGTCTCTGTGACACAGGGCAAGGGTGAAAGTGAAATAGGGTGATTCATTAACCTCCGAGGCGACTCGGGTTTCAAAGCGCATGTCACAACCAGGGAAGAAGAGAGGAAGTGAACTCAGGGGCAAAGGCGGGCCTTCAAAGCACATAATCAACAGTAATAACACCAACCTGATATTATAATTGGCCTTTCCTGGAATGTGGTGCCAGCTTCCACTGTTTGGGTGGAAACTGTGAAAAGTGAGTGACTTTTACCATGGTATGGAATGCCAAAACCTAGACTTATGTTTCGCGCACTGCTGCCTTTGATTAATAAGATCCCGTCCAATGTTTAGATAAGGACACTCTTTTTCAAGACTGGCTCCTGTCTCAATGAAACCTAAGAGGAAAAGATATTTTTGCTAATCCACTTTCAAGGGGATTTATGGGAGCTTTCACTTAACACATTTTGGATGAGGAAACATTGCGGCGTTCTTTTCCTCTCCTTCTCTATTCCCCTTTTCATAATCTGGGAAAAAGGGTGCCCTTTTCTCATCCGAGGACTTCTGCCATATCCACTCTGGCCCCCACACATCGATTCATGGGAGGATTTTTCCATTCACCATGAAGGAAACATGGGATTCTGAAGCACCTACCTCAATATTTGCTCATTAAAGACCAAAGCCCTAGGCTACTCCAGGATTTCAGCACTGATAAAGGTAAAAGTCATAGAGGCCATGACAGAGTCTTGGCTTGCCTAAGGCAACAAGACACCCTTCGGTGTAAAAGAGGAGAGAAAAAAAGAAAAAAAAAACACTCCTGGTTACAATTTTCACTTCAGATGTTTACCCACAGGATACCTGCAATGCAACAGCCCATGACTAAGCTCTCTGGGAAAAAATAACCAAAAATGAAACACAACTTTCAACACATTCTCTGATTCCTGATGGATTATTTAGTTATCTTACATTCAACTTTCTTCCTCTGAGGGCCTTTGAAGATGTACCTTCCCTTCACCCTCCGTGCCAGATTTCTCTCAACTTGATTTACTGGTCTCTTCCTCCCAAGTGCAGTGTCTCCTGCATGCATGAGAAGAAGAGCAGTAAGGAGCTCAACTTGTCTCCATTGCTGCCCTCTTAAACTCCCACAACTTATCATTTTGGAGGGCATGAGTAATGAGAAGCCCTGGATGAAAAAAAGGGCAAAAACTAGCTTTGATGAATTAAAAGTTTTCCTGGTAGTGTCATCACATCCCACTGCTTATACGCTTTATTGCACTCATGTTTTCATGTTTCACAATGAAGCATGGCATCTCCCTAACGATGCATGGGCACCTCTTTACCATGGCCTTTTAAGGACTAGACTTCACTTCACCTTCACATTACTGGCAGACACACCAACAGTCCCGGATTCTCACATTGTCAGCTGGGCTGATATAAGCCAAAGGGCAGGCGTCAAAATGTTTAGCCTCTCATGGCTGGTAAGTTAGTGTCCCATCTTGACATGGGCACCGGCGGAGAGGCTGGGCACTCAACGTGGCGATGTCTACCTCCTTCACAATCCACCGCTCTTACAATGACCTGCCAGCTCGTCTGTCTTCCCTCTGTTTACCAGCTCACATTCCTGAGGGTGGTTTGGTGCTTCAAACTGTCTGCAAACACTTCCTCTTGGTCTGACTCTACCTCCTGTATTTGATTCCACAAAAGGTCAAGGGGGCTAAAATTGTTATCATTACCCCATTTGGCTATAACTGGCTCAAATGCCACCTACATGAATGGAGACGTAATACATTTTTTTTAACCTTTTTATAAGGACACACACAAATGATCAAAAGTTGCAAGTTAATGGTTAAGCAAAAAGGTATGTGTTTGGTGCATCTTGTCTTTTAGTTTATGATCTACAATTAAGGTAAACATCAGACCAATCATGCCCTTTCATGGTAAAATGTGAACTTGACGTAGCACAACTTGATAGTGTCAATATCCTCAATAAAAACAAGACTTTGACCGCACTTGGCTTGCAGCTACACACTCCGCTCGGCACTCTATAGACACTGCATGTCACAGTATGCACAGTGGAGCTCAAACAACAGACACCAGCAACAGCAGGTACAGATCTGAGGATTCATCCAATGCATGTTGAGAGCCATGGTGGCTGAATCAAATGCTTTGCCTGAGCAGCACAGGTTTCATTTTGTCCAGTGTAGCTGCATACATGATGACGACGTCCAAAAATGTCAGTGTTTGAGGAAGAGGAACTCCAAAGATTGGTTCCCTGAGATGGCCCTCCTGAGGAGCATGCTGCACAGCAGAGGGATGACAGCACACTGTACAACAAACTTAATTAACTGGTCCTGGACACTTTCTTCACATCTACATGAGATTTTAGGTCAACTTACCGCACATGAAGAGCACATTTACCCTGATGATCTTGCAGAGTGCAAAATGAGAACAAACAGGTAAGAGGTTTTTCAAAATGTTTCTTGTTTTTCATTATTGGTGCAAATGTAGCACATAAAAGGGTTTAATTTACCAGATATATTGTTGTGTTGCTATGAGAAATAATTAGATGATCAAATTAATACCTACAATATGTCTGTACTTTAGTGTTTACCAAATATACTCAATGTTTGCATTTTAAGAGCCATATACTTTGTTGCCCATTTTTGTAATGTATGGTTGTAACAATACAGACTGTCAACTGGTGCACTTAATGTTCAGGTACATGAAGCATATCATGTTATGAAGCTTAAAATTCCTGGAGACACAACATACCAGTTTATTTGAAATGACTGCACAATGAAAAAGAGCACAAAAAAAGGCTTTCAGTAAATTAAGCATTTACAAATAACACTCAATGAAAAGTGTGCAACATGGAAAAATCTAATTGAAGAGGCACTGCAGATGACGCAAATGTAGTAAAGTCATGACGCTTCTGTGTCAAAGGAGAGCAATAAAACTGGACTGGGCCACGCTTATCAGTGTCAGTGAAGTGCAAGGCTCCTGAAGACGTAAACAAGTCATTCCTAAGACGTGAATGAGTGACGTATTTAACACACGCTTTGGTTTACTACCCTCAGTAACCGCTGACACGACCTGATAGTGTAACATTATTAATGCTTGCCTACTGGGCCAACGAAGGTGAAAATGATCAAAACATGGACAGATTCGCAAAATGACCAGCTGTATGCCTTCTTACTGTTTTTTCTTCTCTCATGGTTTTCAGCTGCACTGTCCCTCATCTGACAGAAAGCAATCCACAAGACACGGATGTCTCTCAGAAGGACTGTTTCTTCAAAAGCATTTTGCTGTAGGATCGTCCATGCACATTCCACCCAATGCAAGCTGGGACAGGCTCCAACCCAATAAGTGGGAATGAGAAATGGATGAATGAATGGACTGCCTGTATAAAGCACCAATGACTGTAAAATTAATATTTATGATGTTACCGCTCAGTGTAAATATGTTCATGATACTGCACATACTGTATGTAAAACATTTTTGCGTACTACATAAATCCAAATGTAAATCTGAATTGGTGTAATCTTTCATCATTATCAACAGTAATCTGTAATGATTATACGAGCAATATTACAACATACATTGTGGTTTTCACTTTAATGCAGGGCAAACAGCATTACAAAATTATATGTTATGATCTACGAAGTGTTGCAGCAACTACACTGTATATCACAAAGCCATATCAATGATTTATATTCTGCTGATCTGCCCTTTGCTTCAGTTAAGCAGCTCAGTTTCCATGTTTATTGTCTGTTAAGCCAAAAAGAAGAAACAATGAAGAAACGGTTAAATCAAGTTGCTGCAGCCTTTGCCCAAAGGATTTTACTGTCTGCTGCCTTACAGACTGTGCCACATGGTGTCACACTGCTTAATATTCCTGAAGGCTCCAGGATAAGTCATGAAGTGGGCATCATCGATCATGTCATGCCATAGTTGTCACCAGCTGTTTCTCTGTAACTATCCACTGGCTTTGTGAGAATCTCCTCTGACCGCAAAATATCAGCCTGTAACACAAACTCAGACCAGAGCCTCGCTAAACCAGCAGAGCTGCTCACACTGCCTGCACCCTCACAATAAATCACTATTCTTCACTCCTTAGCTGTGGAACTGACCACAAACTGACTGCAACTTGAGCGCTTGACCAGTTCAAGTGTGCAAACGGTAATGACTAGCACATTTCCTGATTGTGACATAAGCAGACAGGTCAGTCCACCTGCTGACCATGTGTGGGGGCCACGAGGGCTCGTCGTGGAGCCCCCTGCTTTACTGCCGAGCTAATTTTGTGGTGTGACACTGTGATGCCGACAAGTCCTCGCTTACAATGCAAACAGATGAAGATATCAAATCCAGAGCTGAGGCCTTTGTATCCCATTAGCCAGAAGGGAGAAGTCTTAATATAAAAATAGCTTAGCCACTAACATTAATCTCTGCTCCAGACATTGTGTGGTTTCCCTGCTCAGGTAACGACTGCTATTATATTTAATGTGGAGGTTTTTAATGAGGCCCTCAAAAAAGCTCTGACAGCTTGGAGACTAGCACAGGGAGTTGTGACAATAACCGTGCCGAAACCTAACACCTAAAAATCACTGTTTGGTATTTTTTCTTAATACAATACATATACCACAGCCACTGTGCTCCAGTGATTCTGTGTGTATTCTCCCTCAGCGGAGGTTATATGACTAAAAGGTTGGCAGGGAAATCGCTGGTATCCAAACTGAACTCAAAGAACACACTTGTCTGCAACAGCCAATTTAAATCCCATCCTGTTGCATCCTGTACTGTAGCAGCACTGCAGTGAAGGTGTTGAGTCGGCACCGAAAACCAATAAGCTGTAGAGATCCTGTTTGGCACCGTGACGTTCCTCCAGATCCAATGAAATCAAGTGGACAAGCAAAGCAGCTGGGCACAAAAAGTCAGGTTGCACAGGTTTCCCAGGGGAGCAAGGTAGCAGCACTGCTCTCAAATGTTAAAAAAAAAAAGGAAAACCTGCTCAAGCACTTGAAGGAATACGTGTAGTGTGAGGCACATTTTTGATTGTCAGGCATCTAGACAGACAGACAGACAGGCAGACAAACAAGACAGAAAGAAGGCTAGAGTAATAAATACAGAGACAGAAATAATGGGTGGGGGGATAATCAGTGACTTGTCAAAGGCTGCTTAGGCAATAGGTTGAATATACATGAACTGATTTAATGATATTGGCGAAATCCACAATTTAATGTCACAATATTGTCTCAAATATCAGGATATTCAATATCTAATCTTCTAAAATTTACTAAATTTAAAGTTTTCATGTACATTAACTGCCCAATAACAATAAGTTGACACACATGGCTGCAAATACCATCAGCTTATCGATGCTTATCATTTATGAATTATGCCTTTTATTCTAAGGTTTAAGTTATGTAGTTATCTCTACCCTGGTGATTCTTAAAATAACAGGAAGAATGTCTGGCTGCTGCTGGACTGATAAATACCAACTTAAGGTACAGTAGTAGCAACCAAACCAGATTAAACTAGGCCTTCTGCAAACTGCAGCAGAGCCTTATGACAACTGAAGTCCGAGCCAAGGGGGAATGCCGGGCCTGACCTCTGGGTCTCATATACTAGCAGCAGGAAATACTGTCGACATGGGTTCCCACGGTGATGCCACCGAGGGCAGCATGACGGAGTGTGGGAGGGAGGATGACATCCGGACACATCACGTGTCACTTCCTGAAACACGCCAGCCCTCCCTGCCACACACAGAGTCTCTGCACAGGGCACAGAAGGAATGCTATCGGATGATTTGAGAGTTTGACTCAATGCTGTTTAAAAGAGTTTAGTGGCTGGGAAGACACAGAGAGAAATTAGACTGTCTGCCTCTTGTCATGCAATGGCTGTCACTGCAATATGCACACTGTGTTCCTGTTCATATCCCCTCCTCAAAAAAAACTTCAAGGCGATAGAGATACTTGCTCTCCTCAATTGGCAAACCACATAAACATCTTGCATCTGGAGTCTGCAGAGTTTAGCAGCTAAACCAATAGCCAAATTAAGTGGTTAATTAACAAGTATCAGAAAGCCAGACATTTTTTTTATCTAGAGCTTCTGTTGATGGGGAGTAACAACAGACACAAAAAGGAAAGAGATTGTATTTTTACAGCAAATCACGATTCTGGTTAGAACTCAAAACAAGAGGCTTGATGGTTGTCATTTTGTATGATGACGTATGATGAATATGGCCTACAGGGTTTGCCTTTACACCTAAAACAGATGTGGAAAATTATTGTTTGAAATGATGGGACCGAGTTGGTGTAGGTGGGGAGGAAACAATCCCACACAAGACAAATTGCAGTGTATACAACTCATTCGCCCTCTGGAAGTAAGGACATTTATTACACTGTCAGATACAAATCTTCAGTGCTCCTTTGTTTGTATTAGAAAGCCAAAAACATGTTTGAAATCAACAGACTAGAACCTGATCATCAAGATTAAATGAAAGAATTGAAAATATTTGGGTCCTGGATCCCGCTGCCTACAATAATCCTCTCTGGCCCCTATGCTTTCTGGGCCAAGCTGTCCTTCCTGCAATGTGTAAGACAAAAAAATAGGCTGAGAAGCCCAGACTGTCCTCTGACATAATAGCTCTGCTTTCAGTTATACACCCAGTTTTTTACATCTTCCCTCACACCCACTTAAAGACAGAAACGCCATTCGTTTCCCTGACCACTGGCTCTGCCCATGATGGATGGCCTTGGCCCTTTGTTATAGCTGGTTCCAGCATGTATCACATCTGGACCCCGAAGTGTTAAGGGCAGGTTATATAAGCGTGTGAAACTGTGTGTGTTTTGTGTGTGCGTGTGTGTGTGTGTGTGTGCGTGCTTTATGTGTGTGTAAAGCAAGGGTGGACACTGACAGTCGTTACAGAATCACCTTTTCACAGGATGAGACAGAGTTAAAGTTTCCCAAAAGCATCCATCTTCTGTTCCTCCCCCTTCTCTGGCCTTAAGCCCAATAGCAGAGGAGCAAACTCCATCATTCGTAACTCTGAAATATCATTTACTTATGTTGTAGGGCAAGGATGGGGTGTCTTGAGAAACTGCTTTGGCGGGAATCCGACTGTTAAGTGGGGCGTGTCCCATATGAGCAATGAGGAGAGACACAGCCAGCTCATTGGTGGAGATTTGGGCACAATTATAGGCTTAGGACACAGTTTGAAAGTCATTCTCTCAATGGCGGATTGGCTGCAAAGTGCAAAGTAAGACTGCTGAGAAAGCTCAGATAATTAATGTTTTGGACGACCGCAGTGTTTGTGTCAGGACTGTCCAATCTGGGTGCCGTGTTGTTGCAGGGGGAGAGGGGAGACAAGAGGCCTGATGTGTACTTGAGCCAGAAGCTTTCCCCAAGAGAGATGCAATGCTCTACCACAGAGAAGGAGAGTCTTGCCATCATGTAGGCTCTTGACACCCTCAGGTACTTGCTGTTCGGAAAAGGCTTTGCACTAGAGACTGAACATTGTGCACTAATGGGACACTAATGGTCAAATTGTACGGCGGTACCATTCTTTGCAGGTTCAAGGCGGTGTAGTGGCTGACTTTCTGTCCCACTGGCAGAGGTGAGGGTGCAGACCTTTCAGGGGGGAAATGTGTGGTGAAGAATGTACTGCGATCTTAATTAGCAAAACAAAACTTCCCCTGGCACTTGGTATGTCCTGATGATGTCACCTGCCGATATAAAAGGAACAAAGAAAACCTGTGTGTTCCTTGCAGAGGGTTCAAACAAGTAAAAGTTACGTATGCGTTTGGCAATTAGGACTGGAATGTTAACTTTGTAAATGAAATAAAAAGGGGTTTTTAAAGCTGGCTTATTCAATTGGCGGCCCATGGATCACATCCGCCCCAGAAGCAACTTCCAAGTGGCCTAGCCAGCCTAATTAAATAAGCTATTTCAATACCAACTTCAGTAATTTAATTGTAATATTGTTTTATAAAAAATATTTGTAAAAAGCAATATTATTCTGTTGCCTAAACAACTGCAGTGTGGTCTAAAATCTGTAGGCAGTCAGAAAGCAAAACCAGCATAAGAAACACCAGGATATCTTTGCCAAATCAATGTGACGCAATTCTGGCCAAGCCTAGTAGCTTTTCAAAACATCTGGCTATTGACAGATGTTTTGAAAATATGTTTGTCAACCCTGACACGTAAAACTGACAATGAAATCTGTCATTTTAACCCTGCCTGTACCGGCAAATACTTGTATATAACTTGTGTCTTTAATTTGCAATGTGTGTGAATTAGTGCTGGTTTTTGTTCTGTTTCGGCACTTTGTGATGTGCCTGGGTCAGATAAGAGACTAGATTTTTAATAACCGTTACTTTTTAACTACATTTGAGATTGTTAAAATTTGTCATTACCAAAAGCTAAAGAAATGTTTTAAATATGCTGCTGCAAATGTCTGGCCCATGTACATTTCCCAGTTTTAAAATCTGGTCCAACTGAATTTCTCATTGAATAGCCCTTTTTAACAAATAGACTGTATTAGTGTGTGTTTGTTGCATTCACCAAATGTTGACTTGATGTTATGCACAGAACTGGCAAACAAATTAATTAAGCAAAATGAATGTACGTAAATAGTATCAGATGTTGAAAGCACAGAGCTGCAACACAAGGTGAGTAATGAAATATATATTTAACAGAAAACTTGTTGAAATGTGCAAATGTATGGAGTGATAATGGGGGGAAAAGCACAAGGGGGGAAGTCAGTCCCTCACTTCACCACAGTCACTAGGACACATGCTGTAAATAAATATTTCCTGATCAGCGAGCCTCGGTTTTGGACAGTCTCCTCACTGTTCTGCATCAGTGCGTGGGTTACTCTGACTCAAGGCATTTTTGAACACGGTCCATTTATCTAGAGTAACTTTCATCCTTCATTATTGTTAGCAATGTTATCATGCACAGTGTAACCCATATCAGCATGGGACTGCTCACAAACTCGCACAGCGGAGGAGAGGAGAGGAGAGGAGAGTCTAAATATTGGCTTTCAGTAGCATGCACATTTCCAGTGGACAAACTCCCAGCTATTGTCAAAACCCTCCCACACACACACACACACTGTGCACAGCCTGATATACAAAAGGTAAACAACTCCAGTAACCGCTGTGTGCCCCGACATCCCACTCAGACACACACACACACACACACACAAGGCCTTACCAGCCCTAAGAGCATCACTGAGTAGTGACAGAGTGAGCATTACATACTATCAGATTAACACAATACTGGCAGCGATCCAACAGTAAAACATGGAGAGAGTGCTGTCTTGCAGCTGTGTGACAGCTCTCCCTCACAGCTTTTCATTAGTTTGATCGATTCATTGGCCCAACCGCCGCTCGGTCCGCTGGCGTTGAGTAACCGCGACCATTGACTTCTGTCAGTAATGGAGCCGTATGCAAGCCTGAGTGTATGTGTGTGTGTGTGTGGTTGTGTGTGTGTGTGTGTGGTTGGGTGCGTGTGTGAACACATAACCCCCCACTTTGACAAAAGCTGCGGAGATGGATGATGTAGACTCATGATCTGGTGGTGGTCTGGTGGCAAGTTCGCAGTGGATTTCAATTAAGAGTGTGTTAGTACAGGGGAGGCATGGTTTTGATTCACAACCTTATGCGCGCGCACACACACACACATGCGCTCACGCGTGCAGACAAACACACATACGTACAAACAGCTGTCCACCCTCATCATATAGACTCTAAGAAGGATTAGAATTGACAGCTGGGCAGCCAATTACAATACAGTGTTCCATATGTAGCGGGGCAACGGGTTCACCGTAACGTACATGTGCACTCTCCTGCACGATCTGATTCAAAACACCAGGCTGATTTCACACAGAAAGGTGGCTTGAGACAGTAGTGGATGACTGATGAGAACAGTTTATATGTTGGGGTTTTTTTTGTGGTGGTGGTTTTGTAGCTCCTGAAATTGTCTTTCAATTGGTCGTTCATTTTTCACTCTGATCGCATGTGAAATAACACATCTGATTTCACATTACACTTAAAACAAATATTGATATGACAAAGCCCAGTGGTTATCTTTCAGTGAAATGTAGTGTTTATGATAGGAGCTATATTTAGGACTTGACTGAAATCTCTTTGCCACTTCCTTTGACTGAAAAATTCAAGTTCATCTGGACGTTTTTTTCTTAGTTTTCAAAAAAGTTTTTACAACCGGCATCTTCTATGAAAATATGTCAAGAATAATCGTTGATTAAATGTGCACACTCCATCCAATCATCATTCATGAATTTGCTGCCATTTTGGAATTACATTTTATAAATCAATAAATGAACGTTGCAAAATCTCACTAACCATACTACTAATAATAATCACCTGTACACGATTGATCGATTTGTCAATATTTGTGCAAGTAAATTCTAATCAATCCAGCACTCACAATAAACTGCATTCAAAAAATCAATAGGTAATCAATAACTTATTTTTCAGTTGATTTTCATATAAATAAGCACCAGACCATGGTCCCTCTGTCAAAGGTATGTGTGTGTGTGTGTTATGTGACTGTGCTGGCACACTGGAGACTTGATAATAATTTGGGGATTTCCACAGTATGAGTGATATGTATAGTGTATAACAATACGAGAAAAAACACACAAAATAGCAATGCAAGATATATGACCCCATAGTCAATAAGCCAAAAATACATGTTTGTTCAATGACATTTTCTGCTGAGCACCGACCCGGGGTGCATTCAGTCTGGGCTTGACTGATTCTGTACTTTGCACACGTTCTTGTTTTTCACCCATTTTCTCAGTGTACCATCATGTCGTATCCCTCTGCAGTATTGGCAATACTGTATGTCCAACATGGATCCTTCAATGAAAACCTTGCAAACAGCCAATGCCAGACCTCCCAGAAGACCTATCCAGTAATCGGTGTTTTCTTTGAAAGAAGCAAAGAACAAACCTGGCAAGCTACCGGCTTGCATTAAAGCCATGTATCCCTGAAGGCCAACCAAATTAAACCTTGGTGGCGTGGAGCAAGGTACTGCGCAGGACTTTCTTACTAGTCAAACAGAGAGGGAGAGAGAGAAGGCGATCTATGAAGACCCCCATTCTCATTCCACTGCAAGGGCCAACAAATTTGTTCCGCAGAGTTTCCTAAACTGTTTTCGCCGACTGTAACATGCGCCATGAAAGCCACGCTTCTCTCCAGAGCATCGTCTGCGGTTACTGCAGAATCACTGTGGCATTCCTGCTCCCAAATTAAGCCTCACATTTGTGGACTTGCCTGACCATCTAACAATCTTAATTTCCATATTCTGCGGCATTCTTGAGTCCTGATCTCATCCAGTTGGCAATAACGAATTGCTGCCCCGACTGTAGTGTGGCATTATCTCTAACTATCCAGCCCTCTGCATCATAATCCACACTCCATTCTTCAATTTTGTTCTGCGTTTTTGGAGGCCAGCTGCACATTGGGCACAAAGTGGAAAGAATTTGGCAATATCACCACTTAAGTAAGTTCTTTGCCTGCTGCTCAGACTTGCATTCAAATGCTTTCTCTTTACATTGTGTGCACGACAGTGGTCACGTCTCTTTTCCCCCAGGACTTGTAGCCATGTGTATCCTTTTAATTGATTGAGATTAGCATAAGCTCTGAAGCGTGCTTGGATATGATGGAGACCATGTTGTCCCCTTATGGATTTGTCTGAGGATCTCTGCTGATCGAGTTTAAAAATGTACATGCTGTCTCGTCTCAGGACCAGAAGACTGATTAAATACGAACTATGCTCTATGAATGCACGCTGTATCTATGACCATGGCATTTTGGCTGCTACGCTAAAACTGATGTGTATTGCACTGATTTAAACTGGAATGTTGGCTTCTCTCACTGTTTTCGTTTTATAGACACTGACTGATGATATGCATCTTTGATATGGATTTACTAAATAGGAGATGGTGGGAAGACAGACAAGCAGAGGTAAATCAAAATCTAAACCATTTCATAGTTTTTCCACTCATGCTTGTGTGTGTCTGACAGCCAAGAACAGGCCTTTATCACTTGCCATTATCCCACTCTTTTCGACTATGAAGATAATCTGCTCTCCATCCTTCTAAAGCCATCTTAATACTTCTTATCCTGGTTAAAACAAAAACAGAGAGAGAATCTGAGCCAGGATAAATGATGCTCAGTTTGCTATTAACACGATATTTTTTTAGCACCTTTTTCACTGTATTTCGCCTTTACGCTGCTCAATGGAATGGATAAGTGACTGAAAAACTTCCTAGATTTTAAAGAGTTGGTTTGAATGCTTTATTTTCGCTGGCGCTCAGAGTGATGGTTTGGTAAATATCTCAATCTCCAACTGTTCTGTCCATTTGTGCTTTTACTTCATGCTCTCCTCTAACATTTAACAATCCTCTAGTTTCTAATTCTGGCCAGTTATTTCCTCTCTCACCTCCAGTAGCTTTCGCCGACTTCTTTCCTGTTATTATCGCCAACTTTACTCAACCCACAGAGATTTAGCTCTGCTTCTCGACTGAATATTTCTCTCTGTAAATCACAAAGTGACTTGGTATGCATTTGATTCAATTGATCACACAGAGCTACTTAACCAGCTCAAACACCAAGCTGGCATGGGGCTTTTCTGTCCAACAAATCATCCTCCTCCTCCCAACATATAATCTGCACAATCCCATAAAGACGCATTCTAGGCTTCACCGTATTTTACTTACAAAAGTAAGTAAAACATTACTTGCAAGTAAGTAAAATATGTCAATCTATAAAATGTCCCTCTACTGTTATGTGAAAATTCCCAACTATCTATTTGTTTTAGGTCAAGTGATGATAAATGTCTTTGATAATCTGCCTTTTAGACAGTCAGAGCTCAGTGTCCACTGACAAATCTGAAATCTGTTATCGACAGTAAACTGGGGAACATAGCTTCAAACTTGAAACCTGCAGCTAAGAACCTGGGGCCTGATGTATAACCACAGAAACATGCATGAGCTATTTTCTCAACAGAAATTGGTATTTATAAAGAGGAACGTGTGGTGAGAATGTGTGTACCTTCCTGCAGACTTCACACCAGGCATACAGAGTTTTGGCTGCAGGCTGGTGGAGAAGTGGTAGAAAATAACATGATGTGGGAATTTATGTGACATTATTATTGTAACCTTATTATTTAAATGTACTAAGTGTCTTTAATATCCAATTTCATTGTGCTGTATAATTCTGTATACGCCTATTCATCCATTTTTTTAATAT